>BLSH010116917.1:1239864-1274437 GCA_018402905.1 Glandirana rugosa | reverse complement strand
ATTGGCACTAATAGGCGGCACTGGGCACTGATAGGTGGCACTGATGGGCACTGATAGGTGGGCACTGGTAGGTGGCAATGGTGGGCACTGATGTGTGGCACTGGTACACACTGATAGGGGCACTGGTGGGCACTGGTGGGCATATACATTAATAGGGGCTCATTCCCTGGTGGTCTAGGGTGGCATCTGAAGGTGGCACTGAGTGAAGGTGGACCTGAGCACTTAGTCACTTACCTGGTGGTCTAGGGGGGTCTCCCTGGTGGTCCAGATCGCTCCCTGGTGGTCCCTGGTCGGCTCCCTGGTGGTCCTGGGTGGGCACATCACTGGGCAGGCTCCCTGGTGGTCTAGGGTGGCGATCCGAGGGAGGGCTGTGCTGATAAATTATCAGCACAAACCCTCCCTGTCAGGGATGCAGCCGATCGGCGCTCCCCTCATCAGGTCCGATAAACGGCTTTCCTGTATTACACTGTGACCAGCCGTGATTGGTCACGGCTGGTCACATGGTAAAGTGCTTCGGATCGAAGCACTTTACCGAGATCGGCATTGCGAGGGGTCAGACTGACCCCCCACACCACCGATCGCCACGATGCGCGCCCCCCCAGGCGCGCAGAGGCTTGTTATCCTGAGGACGTCATATGACGTCCAGTCAGGATAACTCAGCCACTTCCCGGCCATCATTCTGCATACGGTGGTCGGGAAGTGGTTAAGCAATGCCTGTGTAATCTTGAGGATGCATCAAAGTTGGACCAAAGTAGTGCAGGGACTACTTTGAAGTCACATAGATGTGAATGGTACTCATTGGAAATAATGAGGTACAACTTGTCATGCAACTTTGCAGTCCCAAGTCGCACAAGTGTGAAAGAGGCCTTCAGTCTGGGGTCACAACTATGCGTCTGCACTTTTTCCCCCAGTTTTACTGCGTTTTTTCTTGTGATATTGCGTTTTTTTTTTTTTATGTTTGGAAAAATTTGTTGCTAGGCAAATTTAAAAATGCAAAACTCAAATCGCGGCAAAAACACATAAAAAACAGCACTTGCTTTGCTGGTGCAGCTCCATTGAAGGCTATTGCATGCAAAACCCCAACTGCAGTGAGAAAAAGTCCCTGACCCTTTCCAAAAAAACGCAACAGCGCAAAAACGCACAATGTGAACTACATCCGTAGGAAACCATGTTAAATGGACTGCAGTGCGTTTTTGAAAACTGCAGTAAAAAAATGCATAGGTATGAACCTAGGGTCAGGGCTGGTTCACACCATAAAAACGCACTCCAGATCCATTCTGGATATGTTTCTGCATGCACATTTTTGACTTGTTCCAGTGCGTTTCCGGATGCATTCCAGGTGCTTTTTTTCTTCTTTTTTCCACTATACTAGGATCCAGTGCATTTTTGATGCATTCTAGTGCGTTTTGATGTGTTTTACTGCGTTCCAGTACAGTCCAGTGCAGGTAAAATGCAGAATGTTCTACTTTTTTACTGGAAAGCCCTGGGACTGACTGCACAGGTGTGAACTATGCCATTGGAAACCATACAACCTACTTTCCATTCACATGTGATCTCTGAGCAGTGCCAGTTCAGCCCTATGATTGTATGGCGGAATTTGCATCAGATTTGCACAAAAAAAAGGTGCAGGGACCTTTTTTTTCCCCGCAGTGGAGTCACAACACATTGGTGTTCTCAACCCATGCGATCCGATTCATGTGCGAGTTCACAGCCCGCACTGCGATCTGCATGGCACTTATGTGAACCTGGGCTTAGTGAATCCCTTGGGGACCCCCAGATCACCAGAACTAGTGCTCCCATTAATAGATTTCCCCTCTATTACTTTTCTGGGGGGACAACCCAAAATGTGCAATATTCTTCCACTTTCAATGATGATGGTAAACAGAACAAATAGAGAGGGTGAATCTCCCTATCGGGGACACAGACAGCAATAATAACTGACAGGGGACCTAATCCCTCTCCACTCCAAAACAAAAAAATTACTTTAGTTATAACTATTTATAAAAATGTAATAATTGTAAAACTTTAACAAGTGGCATTTTAAGTAAAAGCTGTTTGCCAGAATACTCCCTGTCTCTCCATGTGACAGGCAAAGCCTCCCCGGTGCTCTCCGGTCTCCTGCAGCCCCGAGTCTGGCGGATGGCTGAGCTCCACACTGGGGCACCCTTCACATTGCAGCACAGCTGATGCTATCGATTGCTCGGCACGCAGCGTGACTGTCACTTTCTGGGATCGATTCGTCGTGTCTTTTCGCACCCACGTGGGTACACAACAGCTATGGCGGAGCGCTCGTTGACAGCCTCGGGATCTAATGAGGGGACAACACAGAAGCAGGGAGCCGACCCTCTCTCTGGTCCCGGAGCCTTAACTGCGGCAGGAGCAGTAAAATCAGGTCAGGAAGCGGGACGGCTCTAGTGATCTGTTTATCACACGACTTGTGTGGAATGTGTATGGAAACAATGCCATATGTAGCCTCCTGAAGAGAGCAACCATGACATGTCACCCTCCATCTGCTGCACCCTGCAGCTCTGCCATGTGAGTAATGCTCCGGCTCTGACATGAGCAGTTCTGGTGGCCTACACACACACAGCTCGTAGGAAGAGGCTGGCTGCTGGAGGAGAACATGTTTATTATTCCTGGGTTGGGGCACAACAGCTTCTGCCACATTTACAGAACTTCACCCAATTGTCTTACAGCTGACAATCTACATATATATTCTCTGATCACTCCATATGTTTAACCTCTTCAGCCCCGACGGGTGTATCATGAAATGAGTGGGCCCATGTGCAAGATAAACAGTGGGCCCTAGGCACAGGGGAAAAAATGTGCACACGGTGGTGAAAATGGTTATGCTAAATATTGGGCGTGACTAAACGGGTGTGGTTTAATAGAATCTGAGATTACTGTAGAATGAAGTAATGTTAAATAGGGAATGTACAGTGCGGAGTGTATGGAGGTGGGTAGCATGTGCAGGAGAGGAGTGCGGAGTGTATGGAGGCGGGTAGTATGTGCAGGAGAGGAGTGCGGAGTGTATGGAGGCGGGTAGTATGTGCAGGAGAGGAGTGCGGAGTGTATGGAGGCGGGTAGTATGTGCAGGAGAGGAGTGCGGAGTGTATGCAGGTGGATAATATGTGCAGGAGAGATGTATGGAGGTGGGTAGTGTGTGCAGGGAGAGGGGTATGGAGTGTATGGAGGTGGGTAGAATGTGCAGGAGTGGAGTGCGGAGTGTATGGAGTTGGGTAGAATGTGCAGGAGTGGAGTGCGGAGTGTATGGAGTTGGGTAGAATGTGCAGGAGTGGAGTGCGGAGTGTATGGAGGTGGGTAGAAGGTGCAGGAGAGGATTGTGAGTATGTAGGTGGGTAGTATGTGCAGGAGAGGAGTACGGAGTGTATGGAGGTGGGTAGTATGTGCAGGAGAGCATGTATGTGCAAAAAGCAAATAAATATAAGTAAAAAAAAATGTCTTCCTCAGTTTAGGCCAATATGTATTCTACTACACAATTTTAGTAAAAATAAAAAGCGCAATAAGCATATATTGATTGGTTTGCGCAAAAGTTATAGTGTCTCCAAAATAGGGGATAGATTTATGGCATTTTTATTATTATTTTTTTTTTTTACTAGTAATGGCGATTTTTAGTAGGATTGTGGCAGACAGATCGGACACTTTTGACACTTTTTTGGGACCAGTGACATTTATAAAGTGATCAATGTCACGAATGCGGATATCAGATCACTGCCCTCCTCACTGACGGGTGACCGGGGACCCCCTAGTTCTCACACTGCGCTTGTCACTAACGTACCAATACCACTCAGCTGCTTTCAGCACAAAGATTTCCCAGCTTGCGGGACCACCGTCTAAGTGCCAGCCACCTGAGAGCGATTGTTACTGAGCTAATTCAAGCAATTAACCCTTTCAGTGCCGCCACTAACCTTTGCTCCAAAGTGTTAGGTCTCCAACAATTAGCAAAACCAATTATTATTTTAAAATAACCACCTGTAACACACACTGTCACCACAGACAGGAATATTCAGATGAGTTATCCTAAACAGTTGTGCTCTTCAAAGGAACAGATTTGTTATAACATGCATTAAGAGCTTTAGGGACAAGATTAACACTTTTCAGAATAAGGTTTAATAATGAAAAGGTCAAGTTTGGTGTAGATAAAATATTTACAGAAAAATTATGTTACAAAGCAATACAAGACATAATATACAGCAGCAAAGAGATAAGGCTGAATAGAAGGAGAAAAGTTACTTGCATTTAAATGTCCTTAATCAATCAGAGATTCGATGATGAATCCATGGGATCTCGGATGTTCGTTCTTCGATGGTAAGGTGAGAACTGAGAAATGTCCTTGGCATTCTTCTTTTCTCTGGCTATAAAGAGGTGGGGCCGTATAACCCTGACCACTCGCATGGGTAAGGAGGGCCTGTGGGCTGTCCAGGGCGGACCGTGGAATAACAATCTTACCTAATATGCAATTCGCTGTATAAAAACCATATCTCGGGATGGGATTATTGTGCAAATTCACCATTAAGGAATTCCTGTTCCGCATGTCCAGTGCATCAAAATACTTAGCAAAAGGCAAATAAACCACCTATATGGGACTATAATAGGCAGCAAATCACCACAGTAATTTGTAAAAAAAAAGACAAAATTTTATTATATAATAATTGATTTAGGTTAAAAAGGCAAAAAAGGGTTCGCCCCTTGCTGTAAGCGGATACAAGAAAATGGTACATACAATCAATATACATAACAGTTGTAACTCAAATGTTAATAAGGCAGGTCATGCAGTCCACCACAGATGTTTGCTATGGGAATAACTGTACAAAACTTGTTTTAATTTGTATGCCTTCCCGCATACAGATATACACTTTTTATTAATATGTCACGTTGCTATCTGGAGTTATGAAATGTGGGTATATATTTTACCTTTTAGGCCTCATACACACGGATGTTTTTTGACGCCGGCGTTTTCTGTCGTTTTTTGCAGCTCTCCATGTTAGTCAATGGCCCCATAAAAACGTCAGCGTTTTTGAGCTGTAGATGACGTCGGCGTTAGTGAGCTGAAACTAGAACCCACAGCCATCGCGTTCTGAGGCTGTAACGTTTTGGCATTTTTTGACGCCGACGCCACAATATGCCAACAAACGCCAACAAACGCCACCTAATATTATACCGGCGTTTTCCGCCGTTTTTTGACGCCGACGTTTTTAGGTTGAAAAATAGCAGAGGGATGATTTTTTTTTTAAAAACGCCTATTGACGCCGACGCTCACTAACGCTCAAAAACGCCGATGCATAAAGCGGAAAAACACTGCCTTTATTTCCTTGACGTCGGGCCCGACGTTTTGTTTATTTTTTTAGAAACATCCGTGTGTATGAGGCCTTAAAGTTGATTCAGGGTCTCTGGAAGGTAACAGCTGTCTGAGGGGAATTGTGGCTCTTATCATCTAGGCCTCCTGTGCTGTCTCTTAATGGATCTGATTTATTGGTTTATGATCGGGCCTGGCAAAACATCCCCCAGGCTCCTTGGAACCTGGTAGAAGATCTAGAAATTCCTAAGTTGGAGGGAGGGGTAATGAGGGGTTTGTTCTAAGTTG
This sequence comes from Glandirana rugosa, assembly GCA_018402905.1. NCBI lineage: Eukaryota > Metazoa > Chordata > Amphibia > Anura > Ranidae > Glandirana > Glandirana rugosa. The sequence goes on along the minus strand of BLSH010116917.1, from coordinate 1,268,832 downwards.
GAACTGTAATGGCTGACCCTCACAAAATGGTTTCCAGGTTTGTGTGTCCCTGCATGTGATATCATTACAATCAGTGCTATAAAAATGCACTGATTACTGTATAAATGACACTGGCAGGGAAGGGGTTAACACCAGTGGTGATCAAGGGGTTAAATGTGTTTCCTCACTGTGTGTTCTAACTGTGGGGGGAGTGTACTGACTGGAGGAGAGAGATTGTTGTTCCTGATCACTAGGAACAGATGATCTCTCTTCACTCCCTTGTTAGAATGGGGATCTATTTGTTTACATTGAGAGATCCCCATTCTGGCTCTCTGAGGAGCGATTACTATATGCCTTAAACGAATCGCCGTACCCGTATAGCGATTTGCGGGAACGAGCCAACCTGCGGCTGGTCGGCAAGTGGTGAAAGAGGAGCCAACCCTCCCCCAGGATAATTTTATTCTTGGGCCCCTTTAACATGGGTGATCTGATAAAATCTGCTTGTCATTTTTTTCAGGCGGACCTCATTGGATGGTCCATGCATTCCTATGGACTGGTGGATGTAAACAGATTTATATCCGTTTACCTGTCTACATTCCTGGTCCGATTTGGTCCACTAAAGACAATGGAAGGGGGTCCAACCTCTTCTGTTTAGGCGGTTTGGATTGAAGGTAATTGGGTGTAAATGAACAGAGCAGTCTGTACTCATAGCTGGCCAAAGAGCAGAGCCGGCTCTGTCCTAGGGTGACCACGTATCCCACATTGCCCGTGACAGCCCCACATTTTGTAGGTCTGTCCCGGGTCCCAGGTACCTTCATTCCGGGACAATACAGTGTCCCGGAATACAGTGGGGATCCAAGCTGTCACTGGAGAGGAGGCTGAGGGGCCGCCTGCTATGTGTCAGCCCACGGTGGAACTATTATTTCTTTACACAATACATGTAACTGACGCTCACACCCCCTCTCCAGCCATAACAGAGCCGCCACCCCGCTGTATGACACCTCACAGCCCACCACTCTCATCCCCGGCCCACCAGGCTCCTGTGCCGTCCACCTTGGTGTTTGTGTCAATGTAGCACAGCCAAGCCCTCTGTTTTCTTGGGGCTTCCTAAATCAGACAGAGACTCTGGGGGTAGTGGCTCTTGATTCACTACTGGAAATAGCTCTGTCTTCTCACTGCTTTTTGTTTCCTCTACCGCCAGCTAAGCAGAACAAGCAGCCAATCTGGCGTAATATCTTCAGTCGCTCCTAGCTGCAGTTTGCGGCTTCCCTGTCATATCAATGTAGCTGAGCGATCTCCCCTCCCGCAGATGCACGGGTCCCTGGTCGGTTGTGCTATGACAGGGGAGAGGTGCAGCTGCGGGTTGTCTGTGCACTCACAACCCGCTCACCCCTCCTTCTGTCAGCAGCCGGCCCTGTCTAATCTCTGCTTGTTCTTCCCCCTCCCTCTGGCTAAGCAAAACAAGCAGTCAATCAGAAGAGACTCGAGGGGCATGATGGAACATGTAGTCCCAAAGAATGGACTGTTAACTAAAGTCCATGGTGCCTGAAGTATACTCTGCTTTTAAAGGGGGAGAGAGCAAGATTTGCCCGGGCAAAAATTCACCAGGACAGTACAGTGTTCTGGGGAAATTAATGAGAGGCACGTGTGGTACAGTTCCCCCCAGACAGAGACTGAGCTGCTGAAAAACCACCTAGCAAGTACCTTGTGGGGGAGACTGCCAGACCAAGAGGACCATCTTGTAGGATACGGAATTGTTGCACTGCCCACTGTAGTCGCCATGGGCAATCCCAGGCACCCCATTGAAGGGACCACTGCTGCTTTGTCGCTGGATCTGGTAAGAGGGCTTTAGAGCCACTACTTGCTACCACCACTAGAGAATAAGTGCCCCCCCCCCGATTTGCTACTGGAATTAGAAAGGCATGGCCAGATGGCCAGACGTCACTCCAGATGACAACAGAATTTAGGTGGGAATAGAGAATTTTTTCAAATTTCAAAACCTCAATTTCAGGGAAAATAGTGACGCTGGGACATGTAGTCCTTCACTTTCCCCAAAAGTGAAGGACTGCAGGTCCCAGCATGAGCCCCTCAGAGCTGAAGATATAACCCCCCCCCCCCCCAAAAAAAAAAAAAAATTGGCAAAAGTATCAAAAATCATCTTTTTTTTGGGGGGGGGGGGGGGTGGTCCCGAATGGCAATTTGGAAATGTGGTCACCCTACTCTGTCCATGTCTACTCTGCAGAAACTGATGTGTCACCCGCTCTGCTCTGACAGGTGATCCACCCCGTGTGAAAGGGGCCTAAAGTAGAACAAAAGACAAAACATTTTTAAAGGATAAGTTCACTTCTTAGAAAAAATAATAAATACACATTTTTTTTTTGCAGGTAAAAAAATGTGCATTTATTATTATTATTATTATTATTGTTATTATTATTATTATTTTTTTGGAGCCTGTAAAGCATTGCAGCCATGATCAGAAACTTGTTGGTGCCATGCAGGTCTTCAGCAGATCTGCCAGTGTATCAGTGTGCCTGTACATCCCGTACTGGCAACCAGATACAATCTTAACAGAAGAGAGTATGAACTACCACGGTGCTCCACTACAAGCTGACAGCTGCAACGGCTACCTTGTACTGGCCACGTTTTTTTTAAATTGTGGTGGCTGTGGGGATGAAGATCATCACTAGTTGTCAGATTGGTGAGGTGTGGGGCTGGTCCATTCGTTATGCACTCAACATGGGTGTAACATATTGCAAAAGGTGAACTTATCCTTTAATCATTTTAGATAGACCAAAGGAACATTATAATCTGTCAGGTTTATTTTTGTCACTTTTGTCCGATTGGGGAGATTTCCCTTCACTTCCTGTCCCATACCCAAACAGGAAGTGAGAGAAAATCCCTCTAAAAAGAGGGAATTCCTGCTTGTCTCCCGAACTAGTGTTCAACATTGGAAGATTTCCCCCTATTCCTGTTCTAGGAACAGTCCAAAATGTAGGATTTTCTTTTACTTTCACTATCAGCGATAATGGTGAGGATAAACCAAGAGGGTGAATCTCCCTAACGGAGACACAGACAGCAATAAACACTGTGACAGGTGTTGTAATCCATCTCCCCTATAGCCAAAATCCAGGACTAAAAAAAAAAGTTATACTTTTCTAAAGGTTTTTACTTTAATGCATTCTATGTATTAAGATAATAACCCTTCTATATGCAGCTCCCCCTTCAGCCCCCCTTATACTTACCTGAGCTCAATCTCGATCCACCAATGTGCATGAGAGCAGCAGGTCTCTTGGCTCTCTCTCTTCTCATTGGCTAAGAGATAGCAGCGGAAGCCATTGGCTCACACTGCTGTCAATCACAGCCAGTGAGGAGGGAGAAAAGGGGTAGGGCCGAGCCGCTCTCTGTCACACAGAGCGGGGCTCAGGATCAAGCATGCACAAGTGCTGTCATAGCAAGCTCTCACCGAGGGGAGGGGCCAGGGGCACCAGAAAGGGACCAGAGAAAAGAAGGATCAGCGCTGCTTTGTACCAAACCGTTACACAATGCAGGTAAGTATGACGTGTTTGTTATTTTCATTTTTTTTTTTTAAATCAAGCGTTATTTACAATCACTTTAAATAGTTTGGACCAAGCTGGTCCAAAAAACGATATCACTAACTCAAGCATCAGCTCTTTACAATATACAGTGCTGTGTAGAGGTACAGGGACGTTCCATCCCATTCCTGGAACAAAATCGAGTTGGGCTGAGCACTGCTCAACCATTCATAGGAAGCTTTGAATTTTATAAATGAATACAAGCCCTTTCTGATTGGCTGAGATGGAGAGGTCAGCGGTTGATGTCATAATCTCCACCTCAGCCATTCAATGGAAGCCTTGCATTTATTTCTAAAATACAAGGCCTCCTGTGAATGGATGAGCAGTGCTTAACTAAATTCTGTTGCAGGAACAGCACAGAAAGTCCCCATCTTGTTGCAGGTCAATATTGGCAACATGGTCAAATAAATATTTTTTTGGAGGGATTTCATCTTGCTTCCAGTTGTGGCTAACGGACAGGGAGTGAAGAGAATTCTTCCTCATGAGATATCATAAAGTTGGAAAAAAAACTGACAGGGGTTATACTCCTCCTTTACTAAAAAATATTTGCCTTTAGTTATTCATTAGCCCTCTTTCTCTTTCGTTCGTCAACAGGCACAGCGACTCTTAGGACTAAGTGGGTTATACTGCCCTCTTCAGGAGTTTACTAGACAGAACAGGCAGTTCTAACAGAAAAAAGAACAGTAACAGACACAGCCCCTCCCAGGGGGCAGTCCCCACGCCCCGCTCTGCTAGCCCAGTTTTCTCTGCCTAGTGCAAGTAGTTAGACCTAGGCTCCCTGTTGGGATCTGTGGTACCTCTCTGGTCCACTTCGGCTGTCAGTAGACAGCCCCACAGATGAAGACTACAATCAAGCAGCCATGCTCAGGTAGTCTCCCCAGCCGGCCATCACACGTTAGACCGGATGCTTTGCGCTGGGTCGACCGCGACAAACCCCGATCTGGACGGGGTGGCCCTGCGGGTTAAACGCCCCGCCGTCGCACGCAGTGCGCCCAGGGCCGTCTGCTCCCACCGGCCTAGCCGGGAGCGTGAACGCTGTCTTGGGTGGGATCCCCGCACCGCCCGTCTAGATGGGGTAAGTACGCCACCCCTCCCCCTCGGAGGTCCGGGGGGGGAGCTGGCGGGTCCCCCCTCCGGGGTGTCAGAGTAGCGGGTGGTCCTCCCCCTCCCTTGCTAGTAATCCCCCACCCCTCCGGTACCCAGCTGTCGCACCCCCCTTCCCCCCTGGGGGCTCCCAGGCTGTGTGTGTATTTAGGGCCCTAAAGGTCCCCCCCACCCCCCCCTCCGCACCTTGTGCTGCGGCGGTCAGATCGCTCGGCGGCCATTTTGCCGAGGTCCGGCCGCCATTTTCCTGTAGCTGGTCGCATGGTAGAGCCTGGTGAATGGCCGGTGTTTGGGGAGGTGGTGTTCTCTTTCCACATCATTGAGGACAATTGCTTCCTTCCCTATGCCCACGCCTGCCTCAACCTAAGGAGGTTGATTTGCACTCCCTGGAGGTTGTTCGGGCCCTGTGGGTATATCTGGTGACCATGGCCTCTTTTGGAGGTCGGACGCACTCTTTGTCATGGTGGATGGTCTACGCAAGGTTTTGGCGGCCTCATCGGCCGCTATCTCATGTTGGATTAGACAGACGGTGACCCGAGCCTATGCTGTTCGGGGTCTGGAGCCTCCTTTTCCAGTCACGGCTCACTCTACCATGGCGATTAGCACTTCCTGGGCTTTCTGACATCAGGTGTCGGTATCTCAAGTGTGCAAGGCGGCTACTTGGACCTCTGTGCACACCTTCTCTACGTTTTACAAAGTTGATGTTTTCAGCATCCTCGGATGCTGCGTTTGGCCACAAAGTTGTGCAGACGGCTGTGTGAGACACATGTGGTTCCTCACTGAGAGTTCGGTTGGGTGTAGATCTGTTGTTGTTCTGTTACCCAGCCCTCATTTTTGGCACTGCTTTTGGACGTCCCACTTAGTCCTAAGAGTCGCTGTGCCTGTCGATGAACGAAAGAGAAAACGGGATTTTTTTGACTTACCGTAAAATCCCTTTCTCTGAGTTTGTCGACAGGCACAGCACCCACCCCTCTGGATGTTGCACTGCTTGTTACAAACTGAGCTAGCAGAGCTGGGTGTGGGGTTATCGGCCAGTGGGGACTGCCCCCTGGGAGGGGCTGTGTCTTTTACTGTTCTTTTTTCGTTTAGAACTGCCTGTTCTGCCTAGTAAACTCCTGAAGAGGGCAGTATAACCTACTTAGTCCTAAGAGTCGCTGTGCCTGTCAACGAACTCAGAGAAAAGGATTTTATGGTAAGTCAAAAAATCACGTTTTTACCTTGTCTTCTGGGTCGAGCCCTAATAACATACTCACCCGCCCAGTGAATTCAGTGTTGTCCTGCAATATGCCACCACATGCTGGGTCATGCATCCCTATCTTCTTTACCAATGTTATCAGGAACCAGCTGAAGATGCTGCACTGCGCATGTCTCTTCTGCATAAGCCTGAAGCCTCCAAGGATGCCTGACAAGGGTATCTCAGGAAGCTTCAGTGGAGAAAGGTGAGGCTGTACTGCCTTGAAAAAAGGTATTTATTCCACAAGAAAAATGTTTGATTTCCAGAAGGGGTGGCAGGAGTAAAATTTAATCAAAGAAGTAAATGAGAGTGAAGGTCTCAGATAATTGAATTGAATGTGTGCTCCAAACCCACCATTAAAGCGACATTAAAGCTTTATATATATATATATATATATATATATATGTAAATTAAAATAACAAACACGTTATACTTACCTGCCCAATGCAAATGTTTTGCACAGAGCAGCCCTGATCCTCTTCTAAATTCCCCCGTTGGCGCTCCAGGCCCCCCCCATGTAAAGCTGCTTTCCATGGGGGCACCCATGCATGCTCTCTCCCAAGCCACCCTGTCAGCATCTATTGACACAGAGCAGATGGCTCCACCCCGCCCCCCCTCAGCGCAGCTTTTGGTTGACAGCAGCGGGAGCCAATGGCTCTCATGCAAATTGCTGGAACAGGTAAGCCTATAATAAGGCTTACCTGTAGGTAAAATTAATATATCCTAAACCTGTATGGTTTAGGGGATATTCGCTCTGCATGCAGCCGCCTGACGTCACGGCGCATGCGCTCTGATGATCCGGCAGGGGTTGCCGGAAAATTAGAGCTCGCTGCTGGAACAAAAACATCTTGCGGCTCCGGCCACTCACAGAGTCGGAGCAGCATACCCGTAAGAAAGAGGAGGGACATCATGTCGGCTCCCTCAGTGCTGATTGTGTCGGGCTGCGGGGCCTCGTTCTAAGGTAAGTATTTCATCATTTGCTAGTATGCGATGCATACTAACACATTATGCTATTGTCTTGCAGGGTTTTTTTTTTTTTTTGGTGCGGGTTTACTACCGCTTTATTATAAAAAAACATTCTGCCTTTGCAACTCCTTTAATCTCTTCTCGCTGGGGTAACTTCTATATACTGTATATGCAGTGGCAGGGCATGCTCAGCACATTTGTCCATGGGCACTGAGGTTCTGTACTAAGAGCGCTCCCAGCACTGTTGTCAACATGTACTTAAAAGTGCAGGGGAGTGGTGTCAAGGGTTTAAAGTGACCCTGTTATCAAAATTCACACCCTGTAAAACGAGCATCTACATTTATCTTCCTTAATAATAAATTACGGATACATTGGGTTGTACTGCTGCTATCAAGATATTGGATGCTGACAAAATAAACCTCTATGGACAGCTTAGTATAACCTCTCCCACTCCCAGCATACCTCATTTTCTGGTAGTGTTCTAGGAGAAAGAGGAAAAATCTTTTGTTTGCCCTGTTGCCACTTTTCAGTTGGATTGCTTGTCGTGATCTACCTGAACACTCATTCTATTTATTGTAATGTACCATTAAAAAATATATATTTTCTTTGTGTATCGGGTGCCCGCTATTTCTGTGGCTTTTGCTAAGTGGCTGCGGCAAATACGCTTGCTCTCCTAGAAGGGAGGAATGCACCTGTCAGCCTCTGCAGAGGAATTTCTCCCCCTCCTTGTTTCACTGACTGAACTTAATGTAATCTGTGTAGAGACACAGACACACAGAAGGATCAAGTTATACTGCTGTGCTTCTATAGGGATAGAGAGAAACAGCCAATGGAAGAAACACTTTCAGCAGCCAATGAAGGAGGCTTTTACAAGCAGCAGCACCAGAGGGATTCCTGGGAGCAGCAGTGCCTCATGGGAGAGTCTATTTAAGCCAAGGGTGCAGTCTAATGCGGTCTTTCTCTGGATAGTGGTGATCGATTACACAGGACCCTGTGTTTCCTGTCAGTGGAGTTGCGGCTTACTCACACAGACCATGCGGTCTGCAACTATACAGCATTCCTGCGGATGGTTAGCGGAACCGGCCCTGCTATCAGAGGAGTTGTTCCTGAACCAGCGGGCAGCTGTAGCTATCCGGGAGAACTGCAAGGAAGAGTGCAGTGGAGGCCGATTCCAGGAGCAGAGAGCAAGTGTGTCTTCATCATGATTATCATCACTATCACCATCACCTAAGCAGCAGCACTGTTTTCTGTAGCAGTTTGTCCGGTTGGGTGAGCGGGCTCAGGCCCATATATAAGAGCACTGAATTGTTTAATCCAATATCTCACATGGAAAGTTGTTAAAGTTCTGAGAACTATCATATAACTGAAGATTCTTGAATACAACCACTTGAGTGTACTGGATTGCTGTTAACTGTAAGCTTGCCGCAAAGTCAGTGATTACCGTGAAGATTTCTATCTACTACAGTAAAATTTTTATTGCATATTTTGTGCCATACTTGGAGGATATGTGGCTACAGTTGTTTCCTAGGTACCTAGCATTCAAATTAAAAGAGCCGGCAGAAGACGCCCTGAACGTTAACTGGGAATTTGCTATAACTACAGCTACTTTCCCCCACTTTGCAGGACTTAGGGTATTATACTTTGCATTACTGAATTCTCCTAAGAACTCTCTTAAATAGAGCAGGTTGTCCATTGACAGTTTGGTTGCATTTTTTAGAGTGGTACTGATTTGTTTGTCTTCCATTGAGTGGTATCAATTTACCTACAGTTCACATCAGCTAGTCTAAAGCTTTATCCTCTATTGAGTTATTTTACATAATCTATCTTTAAATCGAGCATAGGTGAACATTCAAGTATCTTGACTAAACTCGATTGGAGGAATTAAAGTGTAACTTTTAACAGTAGACTGCCAGTAAAAAAGGGAGTCGTGATACACATTCAGTTTGTTTGTGTCTCCCTTTTAGTCACCAAGAACTCAAAAGTCATGTTAATGTTGTTTAGACAGTTATGAGTGTGTGACTAAGAGTGTGTAAACTGTTGATCTTCTACCTGTGATGCGATTTCTGTTTAATTGAGAGTCACTCTTTAACACAACAACAATTTAAGTAAATACTTCAAACTTTACTATTGTGCGATTCCATTATTAGTCCCTTCTTTAAAGGGTAACTAACCCAAAGAGTGAATCCAGGTGTGCCAGAGGGGATTGAGGCTGTTATTGGGGTTGATGGGCAGATTAACGGACTAAACATAATAAAGCAACTCCTATGGGGGTAGTGCTACATTAGTACACCTCATGACAGCATGCAATGGGTCAGCTCTGCTCCTTGACCTCACAGGACCACTTAACAAAAAGGTTAACGTAGCCCCAGCCCAGCATTCTAGTTTTGTCCTCAATCCAGGATCATCTGATTTTACCTCGCCACATCCTGCTCATTCAGGTCAATGACACCCATGTGGTTTGGTAAATCCTATGTATTGGGTGTACCCTCAGGTTCCAGGGTTTTATATTTTTTTGTGGCGTAAATTTGTTTGTTGCAGGGAGCTAATGCATTTTCTATTTTATGTTCCTTTCTATTGCTTATTTCCTTTATTTTTTTTGTCTTTATTGCTAGTTATGTCTTGTATGCTGTCATCAGAAGTACCAGGAATATGGAAAATTATCAGATGCTTAACATAATTTCATTTCCTGGCAACTCCTCGTGATGGCATATTTCCCTCTGAGTCTAGTCATGGAGCGCTTGCTTTTTGTGGTATCATTAAGTGGTCCTATGGGGCTAAGGGGTGGGGATGAGCTGTTGTATGCTATTATGAGGAGTGGCCAGGAAAGGAAAGTATCTGACAACAATGTTCCATATTTTTGGAGTTCGTTATAGAACACAGGTTCCTCCACATTCCTCCCCTCTGTTCCTATGCGCTACTCCCACTATTGCTTGCTAAAAAACTGATGCTAGGAGTGGGAGGGATTATACCGGGCTGTGTCTTTACTTATTTTTACATTGTCCAATCCAATGAAGGCAACAGTAAAATATAATTTTTCATAAACACATACTAATCTTCCTGCGCTCAGAGGGGAGGCATCTTTCACTCGGTATTCCAGTTATCCATTAGGTATAAAAAGACTCTAGATAATGTGCCACCTTGCTGCCACTGGTGAACTAGGGGTAGTCCAAAGGCACTGTAGCAAAGACAAAAAAACACAAAAAAACAATGGCGCACTGTAGAAACCTTGAAACGCGTTAGCCTCTCTTGTGTGAGATACCAGCCGTGCAGTGCATGTCCATGAACTAGAAGGACTTCTCATATGTTTGCAATGTACCTTTTTACGACTCGCTTGTGAGTATATTTTTTACTTTTTATTAAAGCATTTTATCAAAAGATAATGCGCTAGGCCAGTGCGCCATTTTTTTTTTGTCTTTGTTAATGTAAAATATAATTTACCTGTATGCTCCATCCTTTGTTCCTTATGTACTCCAAGTCAAGGATATTAGAGTACGCCAAACATCCCATTTTCTAACTGCTTGTGTCTTTAGACTTCAGTTTTTTTCTGGTCCCTAGCCACTGCAGATAGTCCACACTTCTGGGAGAATGTCTGCTCTTACCACTACACATGCAGTGTTCCTGCATGACTTGGTACCAACCAGCAGGGCCTATGGGAGCAACCACACTGTTTGCCTTGACAAGCTTGATACTTTCTTGGTTTCCAGTGGGCAGGATGAGCTCTGGTGTGCGTCTGTTGGATGATTTTTTTTGGTGTAATATGGTTTGCATAGTCTGAGTATTGTTTAAAGCGTAGGTCCGCCTAGAACGGAAAAAATTCAAAAGCTAACAGCTACACACACTGTAGCTGCTGACTTTTAATAATAGGACACTTACCTGTCCTGGAGTCCAGCGATGTCAGCACTGCAGCTGATGTTTCCATCAGCTGTCGGGTGCTGCCACCGCCATTACAGGTAAGGGAACCTGGCAATGCAGCGTTACAGCTTCACGCCAGGGGCACTACTGCGCATGCGCGAGGCTCCGCTGCGCTCTTCTATTGGCTTGGCGGCCATTAGCAGAGCAACGAGGGAGCCGGACTGCTGATGTCAGCGGCTGCGTCCGCCGGCAACCTACCGGATGTGGGGAAAAGGACACCTGTCAAAGACAGGAAGGGTGGGACTTTACTTGATTTATTGGGCGTCTTTGCTACATGAGGCCACATGGTAACCAACAGCTGTATATGTAAGTATTGCAGAGGGAGAGGCTGTTCAACTTATTGAAAGAGATCCTTACCCTTGTTATCTACCCCTCTTTTTACCTTTTATTTAGTCAGACCACCTAGCAATGACTCTATTTACTGCAGATACTAGCCACGTGCACACCCCTGATGAGTGGACATAACCTCCACGAAACGCGTAGCACTTTCATATGCCATGTCTGAATTTATCATGTGTTGTGTGGAGGTTATAAGGTTTTACTGTACATGTATTCTTTTGTAATCATGTAATGCCTTATTTATGCTTTTATATATATATATATATATATATATATATATATATAAATAAATTGTATTTTTATATGCAGCCCATGATTATCATGTATATATTACTATCAATTAAATATAGTATTGATAGTAATATATATATATATATATATATATATATATATATATAGTAATATATTACTATCAATAAACTTTTCCTATGGTCATTTGCGTGCTTCAATTAAAGGCCCACCCTTCCTCCTTTTTCCCCTTTCCCTTTGAATTATACAGTCAGGGATGGAGGCATATGTCCTTACCAGGTCAGTCCCTCATTTAATGTCCCAAACCGCTCCTTTCTGTACATAACCTGTCAAAGACAGGTGTCCTCTCCCCCCCTACCCCCAGAAAAGGTGCCAAATATGACACCTTACCTGTCTGTTTAAAGCCCACTGGGCAGCCTTGCAGGTCCCCCCGCACTGCCAGGGTTAAATGCTCACATATCCTAGAGTAGGGGTAGGCAACTGAGGCTGCCCAGTTGTGAAACTACAGATCCTGTCATGCTTCTGCATGCTTTGTAGGTTCACCTCAGCTGGAGTGCCAATGTTGCCTACCCCTGGACTAGGGCATCAGAATAAGCAGCAATAACTACCTTATTCCTCACTCTCCCTGGCTTCTTCCCAGCTGCACAACTGGTTTCCCATTAACTGCTTCCCTTTACTGCTCCTGCAGGCCCTTCAGCATAATCACATACATTACAGGGACTAAAGTCCTGCATTGTACTTGAGGTTGCTGAGGGCCAGCCCACATCTTGAGACGTTTGAGAGCTGAGGAGAGCACTGACTGCCTGGAGAACAAGTAATAAGGGAAGCATTTGTACGTGTATCTTTTGCCTAGAGAAAATAAGCATTCACTACTTAGTGAGGAGAGGGAGAGGCACTGCAAGGGAATTTTTTTGTGTTGCCTTGAGATGGACATTAGGACCTGTGCCAGATATCTGTGCGTTTCACTTTCTTCCTTGACTTTTTGAGAGCAAAATTTTGTAATGTTTTCCTGTGATGTGCATACATTTATTAGGCCTCATACACATGGGCGTATTGAAAAACGAACAGTAACGTCAAACGCAATTTTATCAGTGTTATGCATTGATGTCAATGCACGTTCTTCTGCGGCGTTTCTCTGCCTCTATTTAAAATCAGTAGTTCCCTATGGGAGCCCATTGATTTGAATAGAAGTCGCACCAGAAGTCGGATCATGATGATCCAACTTGCGACGCGACTTGTGTGCTGAGGATCTTGAAGGGGAACCCCTGCAAGAGGTACCAGGCCCTTCGATATGGCATGGGTTTTAAGAGGAACCCCCACTCCGAAAAAACGGTTGGGTCCGTGCTGCGCAGTTGCCTTATATTGACATGGGGCGGGGCCACCAGCTGACGCCATCCTGAGCCCCACCCCTTATGATGTCACATCCTGGGGCGGGACATCACGTCACAGCCCCACACCAGGATGTGACATAAGGGGCGGGGGCTCGGGGTGACGTCAGTGGGTGGCCCCGCCCCTTGCCAATATAAGGCAACTGCGCAGCACGGACCGGCATTCAAGTGGGAGAGAGCAACGAGTCAGCATCTCCAGAAGAGAAGAGGGAGAAGCTAGCCGAGGAGACAGCAGCAGAAGATAGAAGATCCCTCAGAAGACAAAAACTCTGCAGAAGACCCCACAGAAGACAGAAGACCCCACAAAAGAGCTGAAGAAAGAAGACAATAGAGAGGGGAGAAGACACCGGGGCAGATTTAATAAAATATTTTAAAAAGCTGTGTAGTGTGTTTTTTTTTTTTGTACACTTTTTTTTCAGGTGAATAGGTATGGGTACGTTGTATCCCATACTCATTCACATAGGGTGGGGGGCTGGCATCTGGGGGTCCCCTTGTCTGAATGGATACACGGAGCTCTGACTCAGCTCGGGTGCCCCATAGGAAGCTGCTGGCTGAGGGGGCACTCAACAGGAGGGAGGGGCCAGGAGCTGCAATGAGGGACCCGAGAAGAGGAGGATCCGGGCTGCTCTGTGCAAATCCAACTGTACAGAGGAGGTAAGTATAACATGTTTGTTATTTTTTTTTACAAAATGAGACTTGACAATCACTTTGAATTAAACTTTCCGATTGTTTTTTTGAATGACTGCATGCCAAGCTGCCTGGTCAACATTCCCTACTACTTAAGAATATGGGGCCAAAAACACCTACAGTTTCTCCTTTTCGCTATTGCTGGTTTTAGGTCCATCAGCGCAGCTTCCCTGAACTTCCTGTTGGGAAAAGCATACACTGAGCCCCATGGTCTCAAAGGAAGGCGCAGCAGCAACTGATTAGCTTGAAGGAGGTGGAGGGCTTGCATGGGATGTGTGTGTTTATTGACGCACGTCCCTTCAGTTCTAGTTGCCTGCATAGTTCCTTGGTAGGGAACGGAGCCACCCTGAAACTTGAAAGCAGGCGCTGAGGGAATGGGCTGAAACAGAAGGAAAAAGGCCTTTAGAGCTTTAGGAGGCAGTATGTACAGTTAGGCTTCGCCTTAGCAGATGAAATTAAGAAAAAAGTAAGGCTTTAAACTTTCAAGCTAAAGATCTTCCAGCACTGTGGGGTTTTGCATGAGTGGCTCTACCTGTCACAGGCACTTGTCATAAGTGCTGACTATGCCAACCCTTTCTGCCCCCCTTGCTCCATTCATAGAAGGTGTACTTTCAGTTTCCGCAATGAAAAGTGATCTATGAAAGGAGGAGGGAGATTTTCATTCATCCATAGATCGCTTTAACATTGCAGAAAGTCATAGTACACCTTCTATGAATGGAGCAGAAAGGGCGGGCATAGTCGGCACTTTTGACAAGTGCCTGTGATGGGTGGAGCATCTTGTATTAACTCCCGCAGTACCAGAAGATCGCAACTACAAGGGTATCATGTAATTCAATTCATTCATGTAATTGCTATCCCTGTTGTTGATCCCTGTTGTTGATAAAAAAAAAAAAAAAACACGCTGAACTTCAGGCAGTCATTACATTTTCTATATTTTCTCATGTTACAACCAAAAATGTAAATATATTTTATTGGGATTTTATGTGATAGACCAACACAAAGTGGCACATAATTGTGAGTTGGAAGGAAAATGATAAATGGTTTTCCAAATTTTTTACAAATATCTGAAAAGTGTGGTGTGCATTTGTATTCAGCCCATACTTTGTAGAACCCCCTTTCTCTGCAATTACAGCTGTAAGTCTTTTTGGGGATGTCTCTACCAGCTTTGCCCATCTAGAGAGGGAAATGTTTGCCCATTCTTCTTTGCAAAATAGCTCAAGCTTTGTCACATTGGGTGGAGAGCGTCTGTGAACAGCAGTCTTGCCACAGATTCTCAGTTGGGTAATTCTAACACACAAATATGCTTTGATCTAAACCATTCCATTGTAGCTCTGGCTGTATGTTTAGGGTCATTGTCCTGCTGGAAGGTGAACCTCCGCCCCTGTCTCAAGTCTTTTGCAGACTCTAATACCCCGTACGTACGATCGTCGCAAATCGTATGTTGCATAATGTAAATAGCATACTGACGTGCACCCGACGGTCGTACATACAACTTGCGGCCGGCCGAACGTGATGACGCGAACAAGCGTATAAAGAGGAAGTGCTGGTATCGTAGCATCACCCTTTGGGCTCCTTCATCTAATTTCGTGTTAGTTGAAGTGGACTTGGCGCATGCGTGTTTAGCACAATACAACTTGTTGTACCCAACTGCTCTACACACGATACAACGGTCGTATGCGAGCTTGTTGGTACGACCAAGTTTTGTAGTCTGCTCATACAACTCCCATGTACAACCGTCGTATGTTCGACTGTTGAAAGTGCGCACACAAACGATCGATTTCGCATACAACGGTCGTGAGTACGACGTGTTGAATGCGATCGCCGTCCCATGTGTACGAGGCTTTACAGGTTTTCTTGTAAGATTGCCCTTTATTTGGCTCCATCCATCTTCCCATCAACTCTGAGCAGCCTCCCTGTCCCTGCTGAAGAAAAGAATCCCCACAACATGATGCGGCCACCATCATGTTTCACGGTGGGGATGGTGTGTTCAGGGTGATATGCAGGGTTAGTTTTCCACCACACATAGCGTTTTACTTTTAGGCCAAAAAGTTACATTTTGGTCTCATCTGACCAGAGCACCTTCTTCCACATGTTTGCTGTGTCCCCCACATGGCTTCTTGAAAACTGCAAATGGGAATTCTTATGGCTTTCTTCCAACAATGGCTTTCTTCTTGCCACTCTTCCATAAAGGCCAGATTTGTGGAATGCACAACTAAGGCCTCATGCACTCATGATGTTTTTTGACTGTTTTACAGCAGCTGTTTTGAGCTGCAGACGTTTTTTTCTACAGTCAATAAACCCTCCATCATGTTGTCCTATGTGTTCATGCACACATAGGCTGTTATCAACTGTTTTTAGCAGTGACGTTTTTGAGCTGTAAAAAAACCCAAGACCCGTGGGTTCTGAGAGACGTTTTTTCAGCTGTAAAAACGTTCAAACGCTCAAAAACGTCCAAAAATGCTCAAAAACATTGATCCCCAACGGTTTTGGACGTTTTAGATCAATTGGAAAAAAAAAAAAACCACAAATAAAAGCCGGCCCTTTAAAAACGCGCAAAAACGACGGTAATCTAACGCTGGTAAAAGCTGAAAAAATCCCTGATAAGCTATTGACATTTTTTGGACGTTTTTTTGAAGTCCTGTGTGCATGAAGCCTAAAGGCTTTTTTTGGAATGCAAAAAAATGGGTTCAGACACCAGTTCAGAGGCCTTTGAAACGCTGCCAGCAGTTAAAGTGGTGGGGGGGTCAGCCTTCCAGTGCTCAGACCATACGCCGCACATTGCATCAAATTGGTCTGCATGGCTGTCGTCCCAGAAGGAAGCCTCTTCTAAAGATGATGCTCAAGAATGCCCTCAAGCAGTTTGCTGAAGACAAGCAGACTAAGGACATGGATAACTGGAACCATGTCCTGTGGTCCGATGAGACCAAATAAACTTATTTGGTTCAGATAGTGTCAGGCGTGTGTGGCGGCAACCAGGAGTACAAAGACAAGTTTGCCTTGCCTACAGTCAAGCATGGTGGTGGGAGCGTCATGGTCTGGGGCTGCATGAGTGCTGCCGGCACTGGGGAGCTACAGTTCATTGAGTGCCAACATGAATGCCAACATGTGCTCTGACATACTGAAGCAGGGTATGATTCCCTCCCTTCAGAGACTGGGCCGTTCCTTCATTAAATGTAACCATATTGCTACACTTAGAGGCGCCTTTTTTCTCTTTTATACACAGTTGTGATGTGATGCTACTTGTATATCAAGACATTGCTTGTATATCAAGTCAAAATTTATGTAACCAGTTGCCGACCGCCCGCCGTGCCTTGACGGCGGCAATTTGGCTCGTTACGTGAAACGCCATCGCCTGACGGTGGCCGCGAGAACGAGTGTTGTGAGCGTGTGCGCTGCCAGAGGCGCACTCGTGTGCTCACTGTGTTCTGTGGGGGCCAAGAAGCGGCTACAGCAGACTTGATGTCCGCCGGTTACCCGTGATCACCCCCCCCCCCCGGAGTGGCAGAACGGGGGGGGGGGTCCGTGTATGTAATCACAGATTTCCGTTCTGACAGAGGGGGAAGGGATGTGATCACAGGCTCCCTGTGTATGGGAGCCGCGATCACTCCCCTCCCCCAGCCAGCCCAGCCCCCATACAGTTAGAACACACTGAGGGAACACCGTAAACCCTTAGAGCGCCCCCTGCAGGTTAACCCCTTCCCTGCCAGTGACATTTATACAGTAATGATTGCATTTTCATAGCACCGATCGCTATATAAATGCCAATGGTCCCAAAAGTGTCAAAATGGTCCGACATGTCCACTGCAATATTGCAGTCCCACTAAAAGTCGCAGATCGCCGCCATTACCAGTAAAATATATTTAAAAAAAAATAAAAACCCCATTAATTCTCATCAAAAAAAAAAAATTCTCATCATTCGTAAACGCGGCAAGTTTTGCGCAACCCAATCAATAAACGCCACTTGCGACCTTTTTTTTTACCAAAAATATGAGAAAGACTATAAATCGTCCAAAACCGATGAAAAAAAAAAGTATTTTTATATATGTTTTTCTACGTGTATTATAGCAAAAAGTAAGAAATATTGTTTTTCTTTTTTGCAAAATTTTTGCTTTTTTTTGTTTATAGCGGTGATCAGAAGTGACGCAGAGGTGATCAAATACCACCAAAAGAAATATCTATTTGTAGGAAAAAAAGAACGCAAATTTTGTTTGGGTACAACGTTCCACCACCGCGCAATTGTCAGTTAAAGCGACGCAGTGCCGAATCGCAAAAAGTGCTGTGGTCCTACAGTGGGAAATCCTTCCGGGGCTGACGTGGTTAAAAGTTTTGCTTGTCTTGCAAAACGCTCTCAAACCAATTTACTCTGAAACCAAGGTTTTACTGTATTCACATAGATATGTGTGGCGACCTTTAGATTAGGGACAGGATTGAGCAGAACATAAATAGTTAAAAAGCAGACGTGGAAATGTTGAGGATGGGAAGCCAAGCCTTGGGTATATATGGCTGTATGAAGGTGACTGATCTGTTGTAGATAAACCAGAAGGAGAAATAGAATATAATGTCAGAAAATCACCCCCTTTTGTAAAGTAATAAATGCATTTGTTTCTAGAATTGCGTATTGCCTATATAACAATAGGATAATGGGTTGTTGAAGGTAATATTGAATAGTGTAGTAGGCTGTGCATCAAGGACAACTGTAAGTAAATATGAGCTAGACGGAGAACAGGTAAATATTATGCAGAGTTGGAGCCCCATGCAGAGCGGAGGATCGGGTCATGCTGGAGGCTATAAATCAAAGCAAACACTGCACAATCCCATAGCATTTCATGTAAGAATATTGTGAGGCAAATGTAGAAACATTCCATTCGCCAAGCAATGCAGTTCAGGAAGAGATGCGTCTTGCAGTCTATACCACAAGCCATCGCAGCCATCAGTCTTCAAGATAATGGAGGTATCTCCATGCATATCATTGCCACTGGCAGAACTGACAAGAGATTAGAACAGCAAGGAAAGCTGGGGAGGAGGGGGCTCTATAAACACACATTTCAAATGTACTTCTAAACAAAAGCACACATTTGTACCTCCAATATTAACCCTTAGCAGCCGTACCCACAATATAAAAGCTAATTTCCACCTAAAAACATTTCTATTCTGGTTTTGGGTAGGGAATGCGGAGTAGGGAACAGTTGGAAGGGTTGTCAGGTGTTTGCATTGATTGCATTTTTCTTCACTTCCTGTCTGAATGGCAGAACTCAGAGAAACAGGAAGTCATTTGATTGGAAATGTCTCCAAGTGTGAAGATGTTAACATGGAGGAAAAGCCTAACTGTATGGCCCCTTTCACACATGCGGACCGATAATGTCGGGCTGTCAGATTTCAGGCGGACCTGATCGGACGTTCCATTTGCCTCTGTAGAGGGGCGGATGTCACCGGTGACATGTCCTCTGTCATCTGCCATTATCTGGGCCGCTAAATCCAGGCGGATGGAAACCCTGTTTTCCATCCGTCTTGTGAATTGGATGGGATGAAAACGGACAGGCGGATCTGTTTTCATCCAATCTCCCATAGAGGAGAGCGGGACTCTGACAGGTCCCTCTCAGCACAGTGAGCGGAGACAGACCTGTTATCTGCCAGCTCAGTGGGGATCAACGGATCGATCCCTGCTGATCAAGCAGAGTCCATCAAAACGGACAGCCCCATGCGAAAGGGGTCTAACGGTTCTTAATTGTTCTTTCCCCCCCTTTCCTCCTAGCTTTCCTGCCTACCCTGTATAAAAAAGATGTGTGTGAACCTGTAGCTCTGGCATTCATATCAGTAAGCAACTGCTGCAGAGGAGAAAAGGGAGCACCAAGAATGGCTGGGCTATGGGAGTCTACAGGTGATGTCACAGCTCCCAGAATTCGGAGCTGTTGTTGAGCACGCCCTAATGGCCCGTACACACGTTCTGGAAATTGTCGTCCGAGCAAGAATCGTACGTTTTTTGGATGGTGTGTGCACTTCTTTCGACAGCTGATCCCGACAGTCAGAATGAAAACTTTCAAATGAGCAAGCTCCATAATTTTTCTCGTACGATATCGGATCGTACGATTTTTGTTTAATCGATACAGTTGTCGTCCGAAAATACAATACAAATACACTACAACACATTACATAACTTTAGATTTTTTTGTTCTGTCGTAGGAGAATTTTCGTGACTTTAGTACACTCTTCCGATTCAATCTGAGATTAGCATGCAAAAAAAACCAAAAACCGGACGATCTGTTGTCCGATTTTCGGAACGTGTGTACGGGGCATTAGGCCCCTTTCACACTGCTGCGACTTGAAAGTTGCGCGATTTTGATGTGATTTCAGGGAATGCCTGTGCAAACTTGTGGTCTATTGACCTCAACTCTTATGAGAGTCGGACCAAAGTAGCGCAGGGACTACTTTGAAGTCGGCACGACTTGAAGTCGTACAGATATAAATGGTTGTCATTGGAAATCATGGGGAACGACTTGTCATGCGACTTTGCAGTCTAATGTCGCACAAATGTGAAAGGGGCCTTACACAGAGCTGTAGGATAATGTGACTGGACCGACGTGGATTGAAAATGGGTAAGTACACAGTTCTTTTTTTTTTTTTTTTATACAGGTCAGGCAGGATAAGTAAGAGGGGGGAGGGAACATTTCTAAGAATAG
This sequence comes from Glandirana rugosa, assembly GCA_018402905.1. Taxonomy (NCBI): domain Eukaryota; kingdom Metazoa; phylum Chordata; class Amphibia; order Anura; family Ranidae; genus Glandirana; species Glandirana rugosa. Next base: position 1,248,704 of record BLSH010116917.1, on the reverse strand, counting down.
TTAGGCTTTTCTTTCACTTTAAAACCTCTCTTAGAACTTCCTGTGTCCATGTTGTTATAACCGCACTTGTGCTGCCTCAAGGGCTATGGGTCCCCTTTGTTGTGGCGGCAGATGGGACTTGTAGTCTGTCCATTCACTGATCTCTGTAAATGGGTAACGGGTGGAGCAGTACCGAAAACAGCAGTAACAAATTCATAAAATGCCAGGGACCTGTGGGCAGAGGTACCCCCAGATACTCTGTGAGGGGCAGTTTCGGGTGGGGGGCTGCAGACTTTGATTGTGTTTCATGTAACACCCTAAATATGGCTGTAATATGAAGTGTGCTCAGAAAGGTGTACTTTTTATATTTAATTTTTTCTGTGAGACATGTTCTCTGGTTCTTTATGAAGTGTTGTAAAGAACCCAGAACATGAAAAGTACTCCCTCTTTGAAGAAGCACCGCTGTGGGGAATGTTCCTCTTATTCTCACCTGTTGTGGGGGTAAATGAAAATTGATGTTCAAAGGCTTTTCCTGGTGCCAGCATACATGTGGTAATATTATTAGCCTCATCCATAGAGGAGGTAAACTAAGGCTGAACAAAAGGACCTTTCCTGGTGCCAACATGACACCATACATACATTTTACTGGCCCTGACTTTTAATAAAGAGACACTTACTTGTCCAAAAATCCAGGGCTGGCCTCACCTGGGCTGGTTTCGTCATCTTCGGGTCCTTGGCGCTGCCATGTTGACTTTGAGAAACTGGCTGGGACTTTACAGCCGGTTCCCCACTCCACATGTGCGAGCTGTGCTGCACTCCATGAATGGTCCCACAGCCTCCTGGGACCTGTGATGTGTCCCAGGAGGTTGCTGGTGGGGTGGGAGGAGAACATCCGCTGGAATCGCCTAGGCATGCCAAAAGTGTTGGAGATGTGGTGGGGGAGAGGAGGATGATCAGCTGAACTTCCCTTTTAAGGTGAAGTTCCACTTTAATCATCCACCTTGATTTAAGGTCTGTTGTACAAAGCATAGTCACAGCATTTTCTTAATAAATCCAACATAATATGGCTTCCATTTTCCTAGTGCTTCCTGTCCTGCTGGACATATTTTACCAGAGAGAAAAAAAAATGCTTGTGCAGTAGGGAAGGCTAGAACCCTTGTCAGATGTTTATTTCTGTTTGTGTTCTGTTCAACCCCAATTCCTAAAAAGTAAGGACGCTGTGTAAAATATACATAAAACAGAATGCAATTATTCACAAATCTCATAAACCCATATTTTATTCACAGTAGAAAATAGAAAACATATCCGATGTTTAAAATGAGAAAATGTACTATTTTAGGGAAAAAATAAGGTAATTATGAAATTGATGGCAGTAACACGTCTCAAAAAAGTTGGGACAAGGCAACAAAAAGCTGGCAAAGTAAGTGGTACAAACAAGGAAAAGTTAAAAGAACATTTTGCAACTAATTAGGTTAATTGGCAACAGGTCAGTTACGTGATTGGGTATAAAAAAAAGCATCTTAGAGAGTCAGAGTTTCTCAGAAGTAAAAATGGCCAGAGATTCACCAATCAGTGAAAGCGAAAAAATTGTTGCAAAGTTTCAGAATAATGTTGCTCAATGTAAAATTTGCAGAGACTAAATATATCATCATCCACAATACATAATATCAAAATATTCTAAGAATCAGGGGAAATCTCTGGGCATATCCTAATCACTACATGCAGTGCCGATTCCCCTACTGCCCATGCTTCCCCTGTGCTGCCCCGCAGTGCTGCTGGCTTCCCTCCTCTCCTCTCCCTCCAGCTGCTGTGGGGGATGTTTCAGGATGGAGAGTGGGGGAAGGGTCTAGAAATACGTCATTTACCAGCACCTTCCTTTTGTAAATGAACACACTCACTCACTATGTTCATTCATAACTGAAGCATAGTAAACTTTACTATGCTTCAGTTTGCGAATGAACAGAAAGCCGCTCAGCAGAGAGCACTTCCCATTCATTCACTGTACCATGCAGCTGAGGCTGCAGAGAAAGGCTTGTGTGTTTGAGCTTTAGAGTGCACAGTCTAATGCAATAAGCTGCACACACCTATGGACAAGGCTGAAATGCAAGTTTGGATGCTTGTGATCTTCGTGTCCTCAGATGGCACTGCATTAAAAACAGGCATAATTATGTGATGGACTGCATGGCCTAAGGATTGCTTCCTAAAATCGCTGTCTGCAAACACAGTTCACTGTTCCATCCAAAAATGCAAGGTTCTATTATGCAAAGGAGAAGCCATATCTGAACATGATTTAGAAACGCCACTGTCTTCTCTGGGACAAAAGCTCATTTAAAATGGTCTGTTGTAAAGTGGAAAAACTGTTAACCGTGTGGTCAGACGAATCAAAATTGGATATTCTTTTTGGCAACCATGGGTGCTGTGTCTTAAGGACTAAAGAGGAGAGGGATCTTCTAGTTTGTTATCAGCGCTCAGTCCAAAAGCCTGGATCTCTGATGGTATGGGGGTACATTAGTGAGTATGGAATGGGCAGCTTGCACATCAGGAAAGGTACCATCAATGCTGAAAGATATATCCAGGTTTTAAAGTGGCATGTGTGCCCATCCAGGTGACCGCTTTTTCAGGGAAGGCCTTGCATATTTCAGCAGGACAATGCTAAACTGCATATTGCATTTATGACAACAGCATGGCTTTGTAGCAGAAGAGTCCTGGTGCTTAAAGTGGTTGTCAACCTGTGACAACCACTTTAACCTATAGGTAAGCCTAGAATAAGGCTTACCTGTAGGTGCCCTGCATATCTCCCAAACCTGCACGGTTCAGGAGATATGCAGTGTTTTGCATGTGCTGACGTAATGTCGGCACATGCCCAGTGAAGAAGCGGCCTCCGTGCCGTTTTTCCACTGACCCTGTGCCGTGACTGGCAGCTCCCACGCACATGACGTCACGCGACTCCGTCCAGTCACAGTGCCGTAGTCGTGGCCCATGGAAGGAAGAGGGGCAGAAGATGGACGCGGCCTGGAGCAGGGACATCGGTGGACGTCGCAGGCTTCTTTTCCAGGGAAGTGGCACATAATGGGCTACTATGCGATGTATAGTAGCCCATTATGCTTCTACTTTACAGGGGTATATTGAGGAAGTAAACCTAATCTGGGTTTACGTCCTCTTTAACTGGCCTGCCTGCAATCCAGAACTGTTCACCAATTTAAAATATTTGGCTCATCTTGAAACAAAAAATACAACAAAGAAGACTCAGGATTAAATAGTTACAATCCTATATCAGGATGGTACACCATTCCTCTCACAAAAATTCCAGAAACTGGTCTCTTCAGTTCCCAGACATTTACAAGGTGTTGTTAAAGAAGAAGGGATGCTACGCCGTGGTAAACGTAGCTCTGTCCCAACTTTTTTGAGATGTGTTGCTGCCATCCATTTCAAAATAACCTTCGTTTTTTTTCTTAAAATGGTTTCTATTGTGAATAAAATATGGGTTTATGAAATTTGCAAATCATTGCATTCTGTTTTCATGTAGATTTTACATGGCATCCCAAATTTTTTTGTAATTGGGATTTTAGAGTTTTCCCTCATTTCCTGTCTAGTGAAACCTTTGTCAGCAAGGTAGGAGAAATTTACCATGGATAGCAAATAAACCCCGGACAGGTATTCTAATCCATCCCTACGCTATCCAAAACAAAGAAAATATGTTTTTGGGTCAACAAACATTTTTTAATGAGTCCCTGTATTGCGCAAATTCATAAGTTTATGACTGATGGACTGTCCCTCGTTTTCTGATTATCCTGAACTTCATGTCAGTGTTTTATAAATTAATAATGCAATCAATGAAAACAGAGTATAGTTTCCTGTTAGCATGTGCTCTACATTCCGGTAGATCATTACTCCAGCAGGTGCTAGTATATTCACTTATGGCCATGACTCAAGTCCTTGTTGGATTTTTATAAAATTTCACATGGCTCAGGAAATCCGTTTTGGAATTCACAGAGTTTTGTAGACACTCTTTAGAACTCCCTGTCCGGAACAGGTACACAAATCTGACTTAGGAGGTGGTGGCCCTGAGACCAGAGTGTCCATGTGTTCAGTGTAGCTCAGTATTACTGAGCTCCATCCCCAGCTCAGAGTTGGTCTTAAAGTAGAACTATGGTCAAAATGAAGAAATCAATATGTTATGCACCTATATAGTCTGTTAAACATCTCACTGATTGTTTCACAAAAAGCGGTAAGGATGGTGAGATCTCTACCTTGTCCCCTGCTGTCATGTGCACTTCCTTTAGCGAGGTGACAACTTTATTTCCTGGTTTTTGAATTGCCTGTGTTGGACTTCTGTTGCCCCCATTTGTGTCTATTCTCTCTGCAAAAGACGTCCTGACATCACTGGGGGAGGGGCTTTGTATCACATGGGAAGCTGAGGGATTTCATTCTACACAGAATCATGATTAGGCTCCACCCATGATCGGGCAGTGAAGCCCCGCCCACTCCCACCTATGTCCTGCCTTTGCCCGTTGCACTGCTCTAGCGCCTAGCTCCATCTGTTCTGCCAGTTTACAAGTTACCAGAGGAGTGCAAATAGGGAGAAGCACACAGATTACTAGACTGATCCGTGTGCAAACTAACCTGTACTAGTTTTACATACACTAGAGCTGCACGATTCTGGACAAAATGAGAATCACAATTTTTTTCCTTAGAATAAAGATCGTGATTCTCTCACGATTCTCACGGTGTAACATCTTACCTACAAAAAAATTGGGCTAACAGCACTGTTTAGTTTTTTTTTGAGAGTGTCATTTTTTCACAAAAAATTGCGTTTGAAAGACCACTGCCCAAACACCGTGTGACATAAAATATTGCAACAACCGCCATTTTATTCTCTAGGTTGTCTGCTAAAAAAAATATATATATAATGTTTGGGGGTTCTAAGTCATTTTCTAGCAGAAAATACTGGATTTGTACTTGTTAGCAACAAATGTAACAAAAAAAATGTAGTCTTTAAATGGTTAAACTAAACTCTTCTACACACAGTAAATTCCTTTGATAACTAGAAACATTGTATATCTTTGCCTCTTTTTTATCAGCAATGATCTCAGACTTGGCAGTCTGCCCAGATAGGAGAGACTCAAGTCGCTCTGACTTAGAAAAAGGTTCCTGGGAGACTTCAGGCGACTTGCATTGACTTCTACTTACAGTCAAGTCCCACTGAGTCGCCCCACAAGTCGGACTCCATTAACTGCACTGAAAATTGCGGTAATACGTGATGGAGATCGCGGCGATGGGGGGGGAATCGAGATTGTGATTTTATTACGATTAATCGTGCAGCTCTAGCACATACCCAGCTATTGATTGGCAGATGGGTGTGTGTTATGTAAAATAGTCTGAGCATCATAGAAGTCTGGATGTCTGTGGGATAGAGCAGCTATTTCACTGACAGGAAATAACGTCTGACCTCTGCAGAACTCCTCCCATCATCACTACACTGTACAGCTAAGGAGAACTGATGGAGGGGATTACAGACCCCAATCACAGCTACATGATAGGGAAATAATAATTTCAGTTATTATGTGTATTACCATGCGTAACTTTCAGGTATTTATGAGGATTTACTAAAATATGTATGTTGCCTTTAGTTGTACTTCAATTCCTAATTTGCAAACTGGCGATGGATTCTAAAAGTGGCAGTAGCAAGAACTACTTGAATCTAGCACATGTGTAGGTAACTGGCACACAGCTTTGATAAATTGGGTGCAGGCCTTATTAAAGCGGCCATGCCACCAGAAAAGCAATGTTAGCACTTTATTGACTTCTATAGAATATGCCGTAGAACATGTATGTAGCAATCAGCAGCATATGGCCACCTCATATTTGCCCAGTGTTCCTCTCACTGGCTGCATGCTTGTTCAGGTTCACTCACATGTCACCTTTATCTTCCCATCTAGTGTGCTGCAAGTCTAGTTTGTGACTCACACCTGTACACTAAAAGCATTTATGTGAACCTATGAGCATTGAAGCTGCCTTTATCAACTAATTTCTGTAGGTGCAGGCTCCAGGGCTGTCATTTTCATCCTTGCTTCACTACCATGGGAGTCAGTAATTTGCAACAAACATGTAGCCAGTGATTTCTATTTACTTATCCCCTGTCCTGTGTACTTTTCTGGGTCAGTGCCTCACTAGGAGGTAGAGTCTAAACCAAGATTGCAGTCCTGGAGCTTGCTCCAAAAAGAGGAATTCCAGGTATGGATATTTTATACATACTTTGGTGATCCCCCTGGAAGCTGTAAATCACTGAACTAGACACTACTACTCCAGTGACCTTCACTTCCTTCGGGGTCCCACGTTGAGCGGCTGCTCTGCTTTTATCTAAACAAAGGAGGTCGGCCTCTCGGCACAGGAGCCGTTCACAGATTGCTTTGCATTTTTCAATGAAAGCAAAGCATTCCCTGATTGAAGGAGGTGGAGAGAGTGACATCACCTCCCCGCCTCTCCAACTTGTCCAATCAGAGAATGCTTTGCATTTGTTCAGAATATGAAAAGCATCCTCTGAATGGCTTCCAATGGCGAGCAGCCAACCTCCTGTGTTCAAAAGCCACAGGGCAGCTGCTTGGCATGGGACCCCGAAGCAAGTGGAGATCACTGGAGTACTGGTGTCTACATCAGTAATTTCCAGGTATGATCTAGAGCAGGGATATGCAATTAGCGGACCTCCAGCTGTTGCAAAACTACAAGTCCCATCATGCCTCTGCCTCTGGGTATCATGCTTGTGGCTGTCAGAGTCTTGCTATGCCTCATGGGACTTGTAGTTCTGCAACATCTGTAGGTCTGCTAATTGCATATCCCTGATATAGAGGTTTACAGACATTTTATATGTTTAGTGTAATTTTCCTGGAGCTTCCCCATGCCCAGGGTGCTCCAGATGTCGCATACAACCTGCCATACAAGGGATTGGCTGTATTTGCATCAACACATACCTTCGCATGCGTGTCTGCCATATTTCCCAAACAAGACTTCTGTGTTGGGGAAATATGTTGGACACACATACGCAGGTAAAGAAGCATCTGTTTTTTTTTTTTCAAGATCATGGCTGTATGCATCTATTGTGTGGGAGGCTACATGCAGCACTTATGGCTTTCTGGGCACAGGAAAGTACTGGAAAATTTACGCTAGGCATATAAAATGCCTATAAATCTCCATGTGCATGAACCATTAAATGTTCATTGTTCTAGATCTCCATCTCAGGGTTGCCTGCCCTTGATGCAAAGTGTTAAATGCTGCCCTACTGCCAGACATACTGAAACATTTTTGCCATTATTCTTTCTTTCTTGGCACCTGTTCATCATCTTGAAATAAAGATACTGGGCTTGCCTTTAAACACTGTTGTTCTTTGCTTTTTATTATACAGTGAATGGTTTTTATTGATAGGCTTGTCTAATAAAAGTACACTTGGCAAAAACATTTCCGTTTAGACAATCGACAGGATAGGACAGAAATTAATTCAACTGCCCTTTTGTACATTTGGGCCGTGTATTGTAAGGTATGCAATGTTTGCGGTATTAACTGTTAACAGATGTCACATTTTTGTAAGCTGTCGGTTCTTCCTTTGTTGGGAACAGAATCTCTAATCCTCAAATATTTGGCCATAACCCTGTAGTCTTCCTTTTGATTTATTCCCGAAGACCCGCTACTTTTGTTGTAATCAAGAACATTTACATCATCTTCTATTGTAGTTAGATACCCTGTAACCAGAACATCAATTTTCATATAATTTGCGGCTCTTCAAAAAACAAAAATGTAAGTGGTTATAAAGGCTGAAGGTTTTTTGCCTTTGTGCATTCTATGCTTGGAGCTTAAAAACCTTCAGTGTGCAGTTCCCCCCTGAACCCCCCAATACTTACCTAAGCCCCATCTCGATCCAGCAATGCACACGGGAGCAGCAGCTCTCCCAGGTCTCTCCCTCCTCATTGGCTCCCACTGCTGTCAATCACTGCCAGTGAGGAGGGAGCGGGGCTGAGCCACGCTGTCTGTATCTTAAACCGTACAGGTTTAGGAGATATTCGTTTTACCTACAGGTAGGCTTTCCTGTAGGTAAAAATGACATTTCAGATGATACAACCGCTTTAAGCTCAGATGAGGGTGTTTTACATGCCGCAGTCACGATGCATTAGGCATAATAAGGAGTTTCCCCATATAATAGGGTTTCAGTGTCACTGTGGCCCACCTATTACCCTGATGGAGTTATTGACTGGCTGCTCTGCTGTGAGTAAAAGTTAGGGTTGGGGGGGCGCAAATGACTTGCCTTACCCCGGACGCTGACAGCCCACACTACGCTAAAAAAACTGGATCCTAACTTTTTTAGCTGGCTCCTACATTCAAAGCAAATTTGTCAAGCCCTGCTTTACTGCATATACAGCCTGCTTTTACTGTTGTGGCTTTAATAACACTTTAACCACTTCAGCCCCGGAAGGATTTCCAGCTTTAGGACCGGAGCACTTTTTGCGATTCGGCGCTGCGCCGCTTTAACTGACAATTGCGCGGTCGTGCGACGTTGTATTTCGGTGTTGTCATTTTCGTCCGACATATACGTCATTTCGTCCCGAACTGTTTAAACGAAACTTACATCCTCGGTCGATTTTTTCAATCCTAGGTCAAAAAAATCGCATCACACCCGACAGTCGCAGGCCCCATTCCGTTCAGTAAACGCGGGGGGGTTGGGATTGAAAATGAGTGTCGTCTCGTCGGTCAGTTATTGAGGTAGTCCCATTATCCACCCGGTGTCACTGTGACTTTGGGATAATATACCCCTTTGAGGAATAATACGGATTACGTAGCACTGACGCCGTACATTTTGTGGGAGTAGACTCGAA
>BLSH010116917.1:1221435-1239670 GCA_018402905.1 Glandirana rugosa | reverse complement strand
GTGCTATAAAAATGCACTGATTACTGTGTAAATGCCATTGGCAGTGAAGGGGTTAACCTGCAGGGGGCGCTCTAAGGGTTAACTGTGTTCCCTGGGCGTGTTCTTACTGTAGGGGGACTTGCCTAGCTGGGGAAAGGAAGTGGTCACAGCCTTCACGTAAAGGAAGGCTGTGATCACAGCCCTTCCCCCTCACACAGAGCGGAGGTCCGTGTTTACATACACGGACCTCCGCTCATTCGCTCCGGGGGGGGCATCGCGGGTGGCCGGCGGCAATCGAAGCTGCCGCACCCGCTCCCTGGACCCCCCCGGACACAGTGAGCGCGCGCGCGCTCACAGTGGCTCTGTATCGCGGCCGCCGTCGTATGACGGCGATTCGCGTTACAGAGCCACATTGTCGCTGTCAATTGCCGATCAGCCGTCGGCAAGCGGTTAAGGACACAGAGAGCCGGTTAAGGAACAAGCGGCTTGCTATGGGGGCACTCGGCAAGGGGGAAGGGCCCAGAGCGCCTTGGGGGACCTGAGAAGAGGAGGATCGGGCTTTTCTGTGCAATACCACGGCACAGAGGAGGTAAGTATGACATGTTTGTTATTTTTAAAAAAATAAATCCTTTATAAACACTTTAAATATCAGACTATGATGTCTCATTAGGAGGCCATCTCCTCCATAACAAACCTAGATAAGCCCTAGGGATCAACCCTTCAACACATAGGAAAATCCATGCATAAAGGTCTTTAAGTGTATCATGGAGAACACCACCATCAAGTTATCTGGGTGCACATTCACCAGACAGTAGAACTTTGCAGATATAGAGGTCGATTTGCACTTATTTCCAACACAGAAAAGACTCCTTTGCTTTAGACTTTCCACCGTTTCCAGTCAACAGGGACAACAATTACTCTCCCAGTCATAAAACGTAATGTTCCTCTGCTGAACTTTGGATCCCCAAAAGCTCCATTAGGTTTTATGTCTGGAAAGTCTAAAGCACAGGAGTATTTTCTATATTAGAAATAAGTGCATAGTGACCTCTATCTGCAAGGTCCTATTGTCTGGTAAGTGTGCACCCAGATCACTTGGTGGTGGTTGGGGTCCATCATACACTATTAGACCTTTATGCACAGGGATTTTCAATAACTTGAATGGCCAATCCTCAGGATTTTAAGATTGGACTTTAAGATTGGAGTGATATAGAGCGGGGGTCGGCAACCCATTGATCGCAGGCTACCTGTCGACCGCCGACAGGTAGACCCCAAAGAGGTCCCGCTGTTGCCGAGTCCGCCCACTCTGTCTTTGCTCCAGAGCAGTACATGCACATGCTCACCCAATTTTAGGCTGCAGAGGCAGTCCCCGCCCCTTGCATACGTGCGGGCGGGGAAAGCCTCCGGAATAGCTCAGGCGGGTTCCGAGCGATTTGCGCCCCTCACCACTGGCTCTCCTCACTGATCCAAGGAAGGTGAGAGAGGAGGCAGGGATCAGGGCATTTGCATTTTCCCTGCGCCACTGTGCATATAAAACTTCTTTAAACTGCAGCCCTCCTAGCCTTACTGACACTCCAGCCCTCCTGCCACTCCAGCCCTGCTGACACCCCCAATACCATACCCTCCTGACACCCCAGCCCTCCTGATCCGACCAATACCATACCCTCCTGACACCCCAGCCCCACAGACCCCACCAATACCATACCCTGCTGACACCCCAGCCTTCCTGACTCCACCAATACCATGCCCTCCTGATCCCTCCCAATACCATAGCCTTCTACCTCCTATACCTTGCCCTCCTGACCTCCCTGTACAATTCCCTCCTGACCCCTACCATACATGCTACCGACCTCTGTATGCCACCCTACATTCTAACCGACCTCTGTACACCACCCTACATCCTAACCAACCTCTATATGCCACTCTACATCCTAACCGACCTCTGTACACTACATCCTAACCGGCCTCTGTATGTTGCCCTACCTACTACCGACCTCTGTGCACTGCCCTACATATTGCTGACCTCTGTACACTGCTCTGCTTACTACTGACCTCTGTACACTGCCCTACATCCTACTGACCTCTGTACACTGTCCTACCTACTTCTGACCTCTGTACACTACCCTACATACTACTGACCCCTGTACACTGCCCTACCCACTACTGACCTCAGTACTCTGCCCTACATCCTACTGACCTCTGTATACTGTCCTACATACTACTGACCTCTGCACACTACCCTACATACTACTGACCCCTGTACACTGCCCTTCCCACTACTGACCTCTGTACACTGCCCTACACCCTACTGACCCTGTACACTGCCCTACATCCTACTGACCTCTGTATACTGTCCTACATAGTACTGACCTCTGTACACTGCCCTACATACTACTGAACCCTGTACACTGCCCTTCCTACTACTGACCTCTGTACACTACCCTACCTACTACTGACTTCTGAACACTGCCCTACATACTACTGTCCCCTGTACGCTGCCCTACATACTACTGACGTCTATACACTGCCTTACCTACTACTGACCCCTGTACAGTGCCCTACCTACTACTGACACCTGTAAACTGCCCTACATACAACTGAGCCCTGGACACTGCCCTACAAACTACTTACACTGGCCAGAAATCAGAGCAGGTAGTCAGGCCTGAAGTTAGTCAAAAAGATCAGCCTGCAGTACCAAATGTTCTGCTTTCATGATGAACTCCAGCATTAGACTTGTGGGGGTAACCAATTGCTCCCCAGACATGAAAAAATGTGAATGAAAGTGAATGCCAAGTTTCTCACTGAAGCTAACTTAGGTTAAGTTTATATTTTTACAGTGATATTAGTTTTAGTAGATTTTTCTAGGTTTTTAATGCTGTCTTCACTTTTTATTGGGGGCTTGCTAGTTAATTTGTTTTAAAAAAAGGGGGCGCTGCACCCCGGTGATCTTTGATTTCTTCAATGTTGTCCAGGTAGATCTCCATCTCTCAAAGGTTGCATACCCCTATTATCGAGGATATGTCCTCCTAATGTGAGATGAATATTCTGATATTTGGGGGGTTTTTTTGGTAGCTGCTTGTAATAGCACAGATTGATCTGTTTATTTCATAGAACATTCATTTTAAAGGAGAAGTATAGCCAAAGCTTTTTTGGCTGTACTTCTCCTATGGATCACAGGAGTGCAGTGTGTTCTGCACTCCTGTGACCCGTTTTCAGCCGGCAGCTCTGAAAAGATCCTGACCATATGGTCAGGTTCTGCCGGAGCGCCTGGACGGCAGCTGGCTCAGTCTCTCAGCAAGCCTGGGCCAGACGCTCTCACCCTTACCTTAGCCCAGCTCTCCAGTGAGTGCTGGAGGGGTAGAGCAAAGCCCTGGTGACTGACAGTCACCAGCTCTCTGCAGACTGAGAGCTGAGTGATCAGCAGTGTTTGATTGCTCAGTTCTCGGTCTTAGAGCTGGCGGGGAACAGATGCAGCATTGGATCAATCCTGCATCCACCTAAGTGGGTATAATTTATTCTTATTTTTTACTTAAACCCGTACTGAACAATTTTCCATAAAATTTTTTGTGCATTTAAAGAGGAAGTAAACCCTGATGGGTTTTACTTCCTCTTTAGTTCCTGCAATGTAAAAGCATAATGAACTAGTATGCGATGTGCATACTAGTCCATTATGTGCTACTTACCAGCAGAGGAATCCAGCGATGTCCCCGCTCCAGGCTGCGTCCATGCCTGTGTCTCTTCCTTCTGAGTGCCACGGAATCTGGCGCTGTGATTGGCCGGAGTCTCGTGATGTCACTTCCGTACATGCGCGCGGGAGCCGCCATTCGCGGCACAATGTCAGTGAAGAAATGGCACATCGGTCCGTTTCTTCACTCGCATGTGCTGATTACGTCAGCGCATGCAAATACACTGTATATCTCCTACACCGTGCAGGTTTAGGAGATATGCAAGGTACCTACAGGTAAGCCTTAATATAGATAGACTTACCTGTAGGTTAAAGTGGTTGTAATGCTTTTGCAACCACTTTAAAGCCAAATGACCTCTAGAGCTCCTCCTTGCCCAAAACCCACCCTTATACATACCCTTTTCCTTAATCTTCTAGCTGGTTTGGTGACGTCACAGGAGCGTTCTCTTCTTCCTCCAGCGCTCACATAACGATTCATGAGCCAAAAGCGACAGGCCAAGTTCCCAGGTGATGGGAAGAACGACGCAAGTTTTGTTCTACCCAAAGAGAACTGGCAGATCTGGATGGAAGAGGAGAAAATCACTAAGCCTTTAGTAAATCAACCCTCATTTTTTTGGCCTAGAACTTTTTGACCTATTTGTCACCCGTGGGGCCTCAGGCACACTAGGCTCTTCTAAACTTTTTTCTCCTGATAGAAATGCAAGTTAAAAACATGCCTAAAGCTGCGTTTAGGCGCATTAGATGCATTGAGGCACGTCAAGCGTTTGGACGTTTATTTCATTGGTCAGAATGTTCATTTATTTAGGCCATTAAATCACTAAACATGCCTAGTTCCTAGGCGCATTTGGGATGCATTTACACGCGTTTAGGCACATCGGCTGTTTTATCTGCCCAAACGTTGCTTTCCTGAACGCGATTTTGGTGCATTCAGTATTCTGCTTCTAAACTCTAAAAACCCATGTGTGCATGGACACATCAGCTAACATAGAGTGGTGGGGAAAAAACCCATCAAATTCACGTAAATGGGCATTTGACAGCTTTATTGCGCATGAGGCCTTACACAGAGTGCATGATCATGGATTGGTTTTTGTATTCTTTAGTGCTCTTGCCATTATAACAGAATGGTTTCTCTACTACTGTCTTGCTGTCTACCACATTTATAACCTTTTGCGGCTCTCTCCAGCTAATGCCTTCTCTACTTGGAACAGACATCCCCTGTAATCCTGTAGATGCTCTAATGACATCTTATTCCCATCTCCCTTTATTTGTGTGTATGTACAGAGCTGTGCCGTGTTTCGCCCATTCGGTGATCCTCCTGAGTACTTGACAGTTTCCATGCTCATGTGATTGTTCTGCTGTTGAGAATGTTCACCTTGTTTTTGTCTGAGATAATGAAGTCTAGTGAGCCAGACCTTTGCCGGTTTTATTATCACAGTGTGCTTCTTTCTAGTGGTCCAGAGTGTTATTTATAATATGCCGTTAATTAAAAGAGAGCAGTAATACACAGAAAAAACAACCTGTTTAGTTTAGCAACCTGTGGTCATTAATTGATTTATTTAATATAATTAAAAATTTGGGTTGATCAGAGGAATCTGTATCCTAGTTTGGATCTGATCAAAGCTTAGATCTTTGATGAGGAGCTGTATTTCTTACTGGCAATAGTGGATGTCAGGGACGGTCTCTGGTGACTGGTCATTGGAATTCATAGTCAAAAACGGGAAAATAATTTGCCTAATTGAATTGTATGTATGAACAGTGATGCTGTCCCTGTGTGGACTGTATATGAGAGTAGATGTGTTCTATACATTTAAAATCAGGCTAAAGACTCCTCTCTTTAAATATTAATCTTATAGGGAAATTGATTTTTTTAAATATACTGTTGAATTGACTGGCCTTAAAGTGTATCTAAACCCATACAAACCCAGTCCACACAGGTCGGAACTGCATTAGTTTTCGTTTTCCCTCTACTTTCAGCAAATTGCAGATTTCCTCTCCTTTTGAGTTTACACTCATTTTTCTGTTGTATCTATGGTTGAGTTACTACAACTGGGGAGTGCAAAATCTGGTGCAGCTGTGCATGGTAGCCAATCAGCTTCTAACTTCAGCTTGTTCAATGAAAGTGATTGTAAAGGCTGATTTATTAAAAAAAAAAAAAAAAAAACATGTTATACTTACCTCCTCTGTGCAGTTGGATTTGCACAGAGCAGCTTGGATTCTCCTCCTAACGGGTCCCTCTTCTGCTCCCCTGGCCCCTCCTTCTGGTGAGTGCCCCCTCAGTCAGCAGCTAGCTACAGGGGGCACCTGAGCCGAGTCAGAGCTCAGTGTATCTATTCAGACACAGAGACTCGCCCCTCTCTCCCCTGATTGGCTGACTGATTTTGATTGACAGCGGCAGGAGCCAATGCCGTCAATGCTGTGTCTCAGCCAATCAGGAGGAGTGTCTGGAACTCGTGGACATTTCTGCAGAGAAGGGGCTCAGGTAAGTGATTGGGGGGGGGGGGGGGAGGCTGGGGAGGCTGCTACACACAGAAGGTTTTTTATCTTAATGCATAGAGTGCATTAAAGTGGATGTAAACCCGATTCATGAAATTTGAGCTGGGCACATATACAGTATCTCACAAAAGTGAGTACACCTCTCACATTTTTGTAAATATTTTATTCTATCTTTTCATGTGACAACACTGAATAAATGACCCTTTGCTACGATGTAAAGTAGTGAATGTACAGCTTGTATAACAGTGTAAATTTGCTGTCCCCTCAAAATAACTTAGCACACAGCCATTAATATCTACACCACTGGCAACAAAAGTGAGTACACCCCTAAGTGAAAATGTCCAAATTGGGTTCAATTAGCCAATTTCCCTCGCCGGTGTCATGTGACTCGTTAGTGTTACAAGGTCTCAGGTGTGAATGGGGAACAGGTGTGTTAAATTTGGTGTTATCGCTCTCACTCTCTCATACTGGTCACTGGAAGTTCAACATGGCACCTCATGAACTCTAAAGATCTGAAAAAAAGAATTGTTGCTCTACATAAAGATGGCCTAGGCTATAAGAAGATTGCCAAGACCCTGACAGAGGTTTAACAGGACAGGTTCCACTCAGGACAGGCCTCGCCATGGCCGACCAAAGAAGTTGAGTGCACATGCTCAGCAGCATATCCAAAGGTTGTCTTTTGAGAAATGGACATATGAGTGCTGCCAGCATTGCTGCAGAGGTTGAAGGGGTGGGGGGGTCAGCCTGTCAGTGCTCAGACCATACGCCGCACACTGCATCAAGTTGGTTTACATGGCTGTCATCCCAGAAGGAAGCCTCTTCTAAAGATGATGCACAAGAAAGCCCGCAAACTAGGGATGCGCCAAAATTTCGGCAGCTGAAAACTATCGTAATTTTCGGCCAAAATCTGTGTTTTCAGTATCGGCCCGAAACAAAAAAATGGGCAGATACTGAAAAGGGGGCGGGTACCGTCAATTGCGGGGGTATGTGTGCATCACATACCCCGCAATGGATGTGGGAGATTAGAAGATTCACAATGCACAGAGCGCGCTGCTTGTACAAGCCGCTCTGTGCATGAAACTGTCAGCTAAATACACTGAGTGCAGAGAGAGAGAAAGAGAGCTGTCAGATCTTCAAGTTGATGTCGGGAGGTGAGCAGGACCGAACAGCTATCAAACTCTAACCAATGGGACAGGGGCTGGGTGGGTGTTAGCTGTTCAGTCCCGCCCACCTTTGATCTCAGCGTGAAAATCTGAGAGCTCTCTCTCTGCATTCCAGCGTAATTAGCGGACAGTTTCATGCACAGAGCGGCTCCTACAAGCAGCCCGCTCTGTGCATTGTGATTCTTCTAATCTCTTCTGCGAGTGCCAGCCAGTACCATCCAGTGCCGCCTGTCAGTGCCACCTGCCAGTACCATCCAGTGCCGCCTATCAGTGCCACCTGCCAGTACCATCCAGTGCCACCTGTCAGTGCCAACCAGTGCCACATGCCAGTACCATTAAGTGTCGCCTGTCAGTGCCACCTGCCAGTACCATCCAGTGCCACCTGTCAGTGCCAATCAGTGCCACCTGCCAATACCATCCAGTGCTGCCTGTCAGTGCCAATCAGTGCCACCTGCCAGTACCATCCAGGGCCACCTGTCCGTGCCAATCAGTGCCATCTGCCAGTACCATCCCTGTCAGTGCCAATCATGCCACCTGCCAATACCATCCAGTGCCGCCTGTCAGTGCCAATCAGTGCCACCTGCCAGTACAATCCAGTGCCACCTGTCAGTGACAACCAGTACCACCTGCCAGTACCATCCAGTGCCACCTGCTGGTGCCAATCAGTGCCACATACCAGATATAAATTTATTCGGTTCAGATGGTGTCAAGTGTGTTTGGCGGCAACCAGGTGAGGAGTACAAAGACAAGTATGTCTTGCCTACAGTCAAGCATGGTGGTGGGAGTTTCATGGTCTGGGGCTGCATGAGTGCTACAGACACTGGGGAGCTACAGTTCATTGAGGGAACCATGAATGCCAACATGTACTGTGAAGAATGAAGCAGAACATGATCTCCTCCCGTCGGAGACTGGGCCACAGGGCAGTATGCCAACATAACCCCAAACACACCTGTAAGAAAACCACTGCCTTGCTAAAGAAGCTGAGGGTAAAGGTGATGGACTGGCCAAGCATGTTTCCAGACCTAAACCCTATTGAGCATCTGTGAGGCATCCTCAAATGGAAGGTGGAGGAGCTCAAGGTCTCTAACATCCACCAGCTCCGTGATGTGATCATGGAGGAGTGGAAGAGGACTCCAGTGGCAACCTGTGAAGCTCTGGTGAACTCCATGTCCAAGAGGGTTAAGGCAGTGCTGGAAAATAGCGGCGGACACACAAAATATTGACACTTTGGGCCCAATGTGAACATTTTCACTTAGGGGTGTACTCACTTTTGTTGCCAGCGGTTTAGACATGAATGGCTGTATGTTGAGTTATTTTGAGAGGACAGCAAATTGACACTGTTAAAAAAGCTGTACACTCACTACTTTACATTGTAGCAAAGTGTAATTTCCTCAGTGTTGTCACATGAAAAGACATAATAAAATATTTACAAAAATGTGAGGGGTGTACTCACTTTTGTGAGATACTATATCTGCAGTGTTTTTTTTTTATCTCTCTTCAAAGCCCTGTGTCTCGTAGCTCTGTCTTGCTCCATTCCTCTGTTACCTGCCTGATCACTTTTGACAAGCTCTCCGAGACCTGGAGATAGAAGTGTGTGTTGGAGGAGGTTGCTATAAATAGATTAGCAGACTGCTAAACTATACACAGGCAAACTCTGCATGTGTGGTGAGGGGTTGTGTGCCTTTCCTCCAATGAGCTGTCTCACAGTCTCTAGTAATGATCCCCTCCTACAGGGGTACCAGGAAGAGAAAATGCTAACAGAACGCGCAGTTTCTAAACAGTATATTCAATTGAAGACAGCAGAGGTAGATGTAAAACTTATAAAGGGAGATTTGTTTAATCTCTGTGTATCATCTAAGGCTGTTCACTTCACTGGGTATATGGAGGGTTTACATCCACTTTAAGATAAAAAAACCTTCTACCTTTACAACTCCTTTACGCTTTGGCAATAAAACCCAGAAGCTGATTGGCTACCGTGCAGAGCTGCACCAGATTTTGCACTTTCCATTTTTAGTAAATCTGCCTCTATGGGACAGCCATGGTTGTCACACAGGGTAGAAATCAAATATAGTCTTTCTTCATCCATATTACATGGTGGATTGATGAGAACAGTAGTGTACACAGTAAAGATAAGGTTCTTTGTGCTCAATTTTTAGCTCATGGGAAGTGGCAGGGACACAGCATTTCTAGAAAGATCAACAGGTCTTTTCTGCACTTGCTGAAAATGTCCTTAGCCTGAAAAAATGAAAATGAATGTAGCCTCCACAACAAAGTACTGGTAGGCAGCAATATTTGAAATTCTCTGGATTTAGGTTTAGATAATCTTTACAGCTAATTTGTAATCATCTTGAAAATAGAATGTAATGCAATTAGCAATTTTTTTCTCTCGAAATTCCTATTTTAATGTTTTACCTAAGAAATTACTATTAAGCTGTCCTGCTGCAAAACAGGCAATTGTTTGAGGGGAGGGATGTATCACTTTCGGATAGCCGACTACAATGTACTGTGGACAGGCGGCCTGGCCTGTGCAGGCGAAGCGACGTACTGGTACGTTGCTGCCTGCTTCCGGGTTTAGGGCGCGCACATGTGGGGGGAGGGGCTACCTCCAGGCATACCTGCCCTTAATCTATCTATTATTATATATGATACAAATAATGATGCAACACAACTAAACAGTGTCTCTAAGCCCCCGTTCACATGTCAAATCAGAACCGAATCTATTGCCAGCAATGGCACTGTCCGAATTGGTGCGACGCCGACTTTGCGATGCTACACCGATTCACAAAAATAGTTCCTGCACTACTTTTGGCGACTTCGGGGGCAATTTCAGTGGACATCTGCACAGATATCTTTCAGATCGCCCCGAAACTTGCACTGAAATGAGGGTTTGAAATCCCACCCTCAGTGAGAACAATTTGTAAACCCAACATTTCATATACCTGATATGTGCCCTGCTGTACCATGTACTTGTATGAAAAAGTATCCTGTTCTCATTGTATTGCTTCCTTTGACTGAAATCCCTGGTGATCCTGCCAGTCCCTCTGCTTTCCTATTAAAAACTGACCACACCAGGCATGGGAGCACAGCGTAGCCAGTTCTGTAGTTGTGCCTGGCACTCAGCCTGCTCTACTTTAATGATCAGACTTATCCTGACACACACTCTCTGCACAGCCATTCACTGGGAAGATCAGTGTGCTGCTGCTTCTCCTCCTCATAGCTCTTATGCAGCTGAGAACAGAGGGAATGTGATCACTTATAAAAAGTAAAAAGGGAAAAAGGTATTTAATATTTTTTTGGTTTATATACACAAATGTTTTTCCTTTCATTTATAATTTAAATTTAATGGGTTGTTTTACAAAATTAGGGTTTACAATCACTTAAAATAAACAAGTCCCATATGTATATGTGGCCAGCCACCAGTGAATTTATAAAAGAGAAATTTGGGTTTTTTTTTTTTCTTAGAAATAATACTTACCTAGGTGGATGCAGCATTGGTCCAATACTGCATCTGTCCCCCGCCAGCTCTTAGACTAAGAACCAAGCGATCAAACACCGCTGATCACTCGCTGTCTGTGCTGCCCCCTCTGCTCACTAGAGCGCTGGGCTGTGGAGGGGTGGGAGCGTCTAGCTCGGGCTCTCAGCGGCTTGCAGAAAGGCTGAGCCAGCTCCAATCCAGGCTCCTTGGTGGATCCTGACCATATGGTTGCTAACCTTTCTCCAGCTCTGTGACGTCAGCTCACAGCGGACTTCGGCCCGCTGTCAACTGAAAATGGGTCACGGGAGTGCAGAACGAACTGCACTCCTGTGATCCACAGGAGAAGTACAGCCAAACTTTCTGACCTGACTCCGTTCCTATACCCACTATGCCTCCAAAGGGATCCTTAGTAGGACAGGAAACAACCAGCACAACCTCTATTTATATAATACCAGCCAGCTCTGAATTCCACAGTGATGTCGCGGGTGCCCCGACTGACCCGGAAGTGACGTTATCCGCAACCATCCCCCCCCCACCCGTCCCCAAATGGGGAAACAACTGAGAACAATCCAGCCAGGCCACTCCAAACCGGGAGGAGGAAGGAATTGCAAAACATTAAAGGCAAGCACCTAGCATCATTAGGCTCCCCAGCAACATGACGAAACACATATAGCTGAATGTATGTTTAACCGGCCTGCCCTGAGCTCCGCAGCAGCCCGGGCCAGACTAGAAATGGTATCACAGACAACTTGATGGACCTGGAAGTGACTTAATCCATGCCTATCTTGTCCCCTGTGCCCCATTGGGAGCAAACAGGGAGCTTCCATGCTGGAGCACTTCCAACAAGCGATCAAAATACTAAATGTCGATCAGCTCACCAGTACCAACAGATTATACACGTATATACTGACTGCGCTTGTTGTCTTTCACTTTTCATTATTATATATGTATTCCAACGTTGGAGACTCTCAAAATTATAGAGTTAGGACTGCACTACAGTACACTGGGGTGCCGCGACGTGGCCTCTGCAGCTTACGCATATATTTGCAAATGTGCAAACTAAATCTCTGGTTCTAACGTAAACTGTTAGACATGGTTAATTTGGTTTGTTGCAGGCTGGCTGGTAAGTGAGCTGGGGATTTTTGTTTGTTGTTTTTTTGACATGCGTCACCCTTCCATGTGCTCCTTTTTGCAAAAGGCTAGGTTGGGGCGATTGCCATTTGTTTGTACTGCAGTGCAGGAAACCTGCATTCCGTACACACTTCCTGCACCACATTTACAATGCACTGGATGTGTGATCTGGTGCGGGTGTCTGTGTGTTCCTAACTACACCCCAAACACAGATTGCAAATGCACTACGTTTGCCTGCATTGGATTGCATTGTACTGCAGTATCATGTGATCCAGTTGGTTGCATTTTTAAAAGTAGCCCATGCGCTATGTTTGGCTGATTTCAGCCTATTCAAATGAATTAGCTGAAAATTTCATTGCACTGAATTACACAGGAATGAGGTCCATGTGCCTGTGCGATTCACTGCGGTGCGATTCTCAGCCCAATCTTTGTTGAAGCAACTTCAAAAGCCATTTTCTATACTTTTAAATCAACAGCCTTCATTAACATATTCCGGCCATGTTGGCCCTTGTTCTGGCCCTTCCTGTTAAAGGGTGACAGCATTTTTGGGCTTCTGTACGGTCACCATATCACACAGGCTTCTGATACAGATTGCAAGTGTTTCAATATGTTATACAGCAATGGTCCATTGTTGTCACCATCAGGAAACCCACCCTGAGAAATGCCATCTCTAGAGTACATGTATACGGGAAGTAGGCTGCAGGAGAATGACTGCATTGAGATGCAAAAAAGGGGTAAACATGTGAACAGGTGTTGCTATATTGAAAAGAAATGGTGTCATGCTTACCCCTAACACAGGTGGCCAGGCACTATAGCAGGCTTCTGTGTTCTTCACCTACAGAAGTCCCCTTTCCCATAAGGCAAGCAGGCCTACCGGTACTCGGTTGCCCCCAGGACTTATACACAATTCTATAGTGCCTGGCCACCATGACAGGCAGGCGCGAACTGAGCACAGCACACAGGTGCTTGCGGTTGGCAGACAGGCAGAGTGGTTCAATGACAGTCCAGGTACAAGGCAGGCAATAGTCAGGGTCAAATCTGAAGTCAAAAGTCAGGCAGAGTTTAGTGAGTAATTGATATCCGATCTGAAGTCGTCAACGAGGGAATCCAAACAGCAGACAGAGAGCTCAGAGCACGTGTTACAAACGCAATATCACAAGCATGACACTGCAGGCTTGGCTGGCTTTAAATCAGGTTTGGGCTCCACCCAGAGACTGGCCACATCAATAGCCTTGTAGGTGGACAGACGGACAAACAAGAATGCCACAGCCAAACCAGGATTCTGGAATGAGGAGCAGAAGCATTACACGCTCCTGACAAATGGCAATTGTTTTTTATACACAATGCTATAGTGACATGAATACTATTAGGGTTTCCATCTACTTGATTTTATTTCAATATTTTCAATATATTTTTTTTAAAGTAATAAAAATAAGGGCAGATAACGCTAGTGATGTCCTTGGAAAGCAGTGAATCTTTTATTAAAAAAAATATGTATTCTGTGATGACAACAGAATTGTACACAGGGGAGAAGCAGAAAGTAAGAGGACTTAATACAAGAAAGAATACACAAAATGGAGCCAGTTAATTCCTATTCTGCTTGCTATGCATTTTAGATACCATCAGTCATATTCTCCAAAGCGCATTGCAAATAATTATGTGCAAATATGAATGCAAATTGGGATAGAGAAAACACTGCCACCTGTAGATACACCCAGAATGACAATGTACTTCTGCATCTGCTTTCCCACAGTAAGAGGTCTTCGTGTTGGACTCGGGCCACACATCGCTGCATGGGAGAAGCGCTGCTTACCGCCAGTTGATTTTTATGTGTTATGGATTATGCCTGTTATCTTGGCGAATAAGCCAACCAGAAAAAAAGCTATTTAATAAAATTCTAATTAGCCTGAAAGTGCCGTAACTGGGCGCTTAACCCGATCACCTTGATACAGGCAGAACAGAAAAAAGCACAGGTAATGTCTACACCAGGTCGGTTCTCATAGACATTATTAGGTGGTCACTGACGATCCCCTAGCAATAGTGAAGTGAATTTCGATCAGTAGTGATGCAGTCTTAAAGTGGTTGTAAATGCCAAAAGTTTTTTTATCTTCATGCATTTTATGCATGAAGATAAATAGCCTTCTGTGTGCAGTAGCCCCCTAATACTTACCTGAGCCCCATGTCTATCCAGCAATGTTCAGGACTGCCTTGGAAGTCAGGGACTCCCCTGCTCATTGGATCCCACTGCTGGCAATCAAAGTCAGTTAGGAGAGGGAGGGGCCGAACCGCATGTCCGTGTCTGAATGGATACACAGGGCTGCAGCCTGCATTTGGTGCCCCCATAGCAAGCTGCTTGCTGTGGGGGCACTCAAAGGGAAAGAGAGGCCAGGAGAGCCCAAGAAGGACCTGAGAAGAGGAGGATCTGGGTTGCTCTGTACAAAACCAATTGCACGGGGCAGGTAAGTATAACATGTTTGTTCTTTTTAAAAAAAAAAACACGAGACTTTACAATCATTTTAAATTATCAATCACATCCACCATGTAATCTCATAATTTGATTGATTGAAATACAATAATATTAATGAAAAATGTATCTCCGCACTGCAGAATGACTGGTAATTTTCCACCCTGACCAATAAGGATGGGCTCAGGCGTGTTCGGAACTGCACGTGTCCGAGCCCGCCAGGAAGCTTGCACTGCGTTGCGCTAATCGCAGGCAGTGAAACATTTCCCAATGCGCGGCTGCAGCGTTTGGGAAATGTTTCACTGCCTGTGATTAGTGCGGCGCATTGCAAACTTCCTGGCGGGATCGGGCACGTTCGGTTCCGAACAAGCCCGAGCCCTTTCCTGCTGACCAACTGACTCAGTTTGATGGAATCCGATTTAGACTGAGTCTACATCGATTGGATGGAAAGTTATGTCTATTCAGTTTCAGATTTGATCATGAATTAGGAGATGGCCTAGGTGTTTACCTGGGGTGCACACCTGAAGCAGGGAAGGTAATGGCATTGGGAAAGACAGCCAAGGACAGATGGCTTAATTGGAAGCCATTGAATGGGTAAAGTGGTTGTAAACCTCATTCATGAAATTTGTTCTAAGCACATCTATCTGTAGCATTTACTTATCTCTCCAAAGCTCTAAGTGTTATTTCTCTCTGGTGCTCTGTTCCTCTGTTATCAGCATGAGTCACTTCTGACCATTTCTCCAACGTCATGAGCTGAAAACTTGTGTCGGGGAGGGAGCTTAGAGGGAGATAAGCAGGGAGCTTGTCTATTCAGAATACAGCCCTGCATGTGCCTTCCTTCTGCTGCCTATTTGGAGTGGAGGGGGGGGGGGTATCCCTTTCCTCCAATCAGCTCTCACACAGTGTAAGTCCAGTCTCCCCACCCACCCCTATGTACTACTGAAAGAGGAAGAAAGGTTTTTAACACAATCTGCACTTTTCGTAGAGTTTAGAAAGGGGAAGACAGCAGATATACTGTACAAGTAAAGCCTACTGTATGTAGGAGGATGTGTTTCATCCCTGTGTACCATCTGAGGCTATACACTTCACTGGGTATATGTGAGGGTTTACATCCACTTTAACATCTGTTGGCACCTTTACACTTTGCTTCTTAAGCTCAACTCTGTGAGTAACTTAATTGCATCAAGTATTAATATAAAACATTAATCATTTACTCAAAAATCTGTATTGGTATTGCTTACTTTGAAATAGTGTGGATATGATCAGTCTATCTCTGTAGTTGCAGCCGCTGTGTGTGTTTTTTTTTTTTTTTTTAGTATTTCCAATTCTTCATAACAGCCAGCAGGGGTGGAAGATACAACCTTTTCCTGCTAATTTCACTAGTGAAAGAACACATCCTTTTGCACCCTTTATATGTGCATGATCCAGGTAGGGAGCTGGCCCCTGAATGATGTAGACTTTAACCGGTTAATGACCAGCTCGCGTACATTTACTGCTGCAGAGTGGCAGCGTAACGCAAATCGCTGTCTATAAACGATTTGCGCAGGCATGGCTAGGGCACGAGCGAGTGCGCGCCGCCGCCAGCGCGCTCTCATGTCCGCCGTGCACATCCCTCAGATGTAAACACGGCGGTTCCCCATTCTGACAGGTGGCATGACAGAGTTCTACTGATCCCTGTATTCAGGATCAGTTAAACCTGTTATGCCCCTGCCAGCCCGGCCCCCACACAGTTAGAACACGTCTAGGGAACACAGTTAACCCCTTGATTGCCCCCTGCAGGTTAACCCCTTCCCTGCCAGTGACATATATACAGTAATCAGTGTTTTTTTTTTAGATCTGATCGCTGTATAAATGTCAATGGTCCCAAAAAAGTGTCAAAAATGTCTGACATGTTCACGGCAATATCGCAGTCCCGCTAAAAATTGCAGATCGCCGCCATTACTAGTTAAAAAAAAAAACAAAACAGTAAAAACTGCATGAATTAATTCTCATGGTTTGTAAACGCAGCAAACCAACCAATATACGCTTGTGATTTTTTTTAACCACAAATATGAGGAAGTATATATATCTGCCAAAACTGATAAATATAATTGTTTTTTTTTTGGATATGTATTATAGCAAAAAGTAAAAAAATATTGTTTTTTCTTCAAAATTTCGCTCTTTTTTTGTTTATAGCGATGATCAGAAGAGACGCAGAGGGGATCAAATACCACCCAAAGGAAAGCTCTATTTTGTGGGGAAAAAAAGGACGCCAATTTTGTTTGGGTATAAAGTCGCACCACCGCGCAATTGTCAGTAAAGTGACGCAGTGCTGAATCGCAAAAAGTGTTCTGGTCCTAAAGTGGGAAATCCTTTCCAAGGCTGAAGTGGTCAACCACTTCAGCCCTGGAAGGTTTATGCCCCTTCATGACCAGGCCATTTTTTGCAATAAGGCACTGTGTTACTTTAACTGACAATTGTGCGGCTGTGCAAATACAATTTTTTTTCCCTTTTTTTCCCACATATAGAGGTTTTTTTGGTGGTATTTGATCACCTCTGCGTTTTTTTATTTTTTGCACTATAAACAATTTTGAACAATATTTTCTCTACGTTCACTGACAGACGCAGCTCTTCATGACTTTGTGGGGTTTTATGTTCGTCCTACCAGGAGTTAACTAGGCAGGGAAAAGAATCAGCTGGCCCCTCCCCTGGGGGCCTTCCTCTTTTCCTACATTAAAACCCCCCTCACAGAGGAGCTCTCCAGTTTCAATGCCTAGTTCGCAAGGAGTTGACCTGACTTCCCTATAGGGAACTGCGGTCCTATTGTGACCATTTTCTTTTTTATTTTCTTTTTTCTTTTTTCTGCAATCAAGATGATCTGCTATCAAGAAGCCGGTCGGGGCATCGAGAGTCTTGGTGCTCTGTACTTTCTCCGACCTGGCCAACATGATGCGAAGCCGGCCCCAACACAGGGACCCGCCGCATCTTACCCGTTCCGTGCGGGCGGCCCGGGGCGTGATCCCCCATATTGGTCCCCTTCCCAATTCGTTCGGCAGGGTGACCCTGGGCCTGCAGCGTACCCCCCGCCGAGGGTGGAAAGTCTGCATCCGGGTGGCTACCGTGGCGTCGGACTGGTAAGTGAGCGCCCTGCCTTCCTCCCCACATGGGGAGTGAAGAGGGCCCGACGTCCAAAAATGCAATTTTTTTCACTGCTCCTGTAGCTGTCCAGGGTAGCCACCGGTGGGAATCAGCCTCTCATCTTGCCCCCTGCCACCCCCCGCCCTCACCCCCCTCCCCAGCGCTGTACCTTCGTTCAGCCTTCTCGTCCAGCATCGCCATGTGGTCTTTCGGCCGCCATTTTGCGGCGGACCGCCGCCATTTTGCCGTGGCCGTGGACATTTTCAGTCTATGGGGCTTTCCCTCTAGTGCTCGGGGCGGCCATAATCGGTACTGCATGTTGCCTGAGAGGTGTGCTCACCCTCTAGTGCTTCCTGGCAGCCATCTTCACTGCATGCTCTGCATTCTACACGTGGCTGCAGCTTCTTCTTCTCACTGAAAACGGCGGCTGACAGAGGCAGTTCTTCTGAGCGATTGGCGCTATCAGGCAGCAAAACAGCAAGTATAGCTGGGCTCCCTCTGGGTACTGGTGGCGGTGGGGTGCTGTCCTCTGTGGGTGTGTGGCGGGGTGCGGGGCGTCCCTTCCTTCCATCCATCCATCCCTGTTATGGCTGATCTCCCTGCTGAACCTACTGAGGTGGCTTCAGCAACCACGCAGTCTGACCAAGGGGCTTGTCTCTCCCAGCTGCGGGATGTCCTTGCTGAGTTTCTTCCACGTGGGGCGGTCCTTCGTGATCTCCCACTCGTGTGGA
>BLSH010116917.1:1205994-1216626 GCA_018402905.1 Glandirana rugosa | reverse complement strand
GGGATTTTATTAAAACTTACCGTAAAATCCTTTTCTCCGAGTTCACTGACAGACGCAGCACCCACCCCTCTGGGCTCTGTTTTGGTACGGCTTGTGTACAAACTGGAGAGCTCCTCTGTGAGGGGGGTTTTAATGTAGGAAAAGAGGACGGCCCCCAGGGGAGGGGCCAGCTGATTCTTTTCCCTGCCTAGTTAAGTCCTGGTAGGACGAACATAAAACCCCACAAAGTCATGAAGAGCTGCGTCTGTCAGTGAACTCGGAGAAAAGGATTTTACGGTAAGTTTTAATAAAATCCCTTTTTTTACCTTCTGCTACAAAACATACCCAATTAAAAAAATGTAAAAAATATAATTTCTTCATCAATTTAGGCCAATATGTATTCTTCTACATATTTTTGGTTAAAAAAATTCCAATAAGCGTATATTGATTGGTTTGCGCAAAAGTTATAGCTTCCACAAACTATGAGATATTGTCATTATTTTTTTTACTAGGAATGCTGGCGTTCAGTGACTAATAGTGGGACTGCAATATTGCGGCGGACGAATTGGACACCTAACTGACACTTGGGGACCAGTGACACTATTCTAGTAACCAGTGCTAAAAATATGCACGGTCACTGTACTAATGACACTGGCAGGGAAGGGGTTAACACCCGGGACACTCAAAGGGTTAAATCTATGCCTAGGTCATGCTTACTGTGGGGGAGGTGCTTTACCTAGGGGACGGCAAAGATCAGTGTCCCTGCTTAGCAGAAACACAGGATCTGTACCTTCCCTTCTGACAGAAAGACAATGTGCCCTGTACAATCGACGGGTGCCAGCGGACATCGAGTCCGCGGTACCCGCTGCTGGGATCCCGCTGGCAGTGAGCGCACCTCAGACCCGGAAGTATCAGATCACGTACTTTGATGTGTGATCTGGTGCAGAGTGGCCATCCTGCTGCAGTATATGTGCAGTGGGTGGTCGTTAACTGGTTAAAGTAATATTAAAGAGTACATTTTTTTCTATTAAATTAACAAACATGCTGTATTTACCTGCTCTGTATAATGGTTTTGCACAGAGCAGCCCCGATCCTCCTCTGCTCAGGTCCCTCTCCAGCTCTCCTGGTCCTCCCTGAATGCCAATGGATGCACCCAAGCAGGCTAGCTCTCGAGCAGCTGGTCTGCATGTCCATACAGAGCTGTGGCTTGCCCCCCCCCCTCTCTCATTGGCTCACTGGCTGTGATTGACAGTAGTGGGAGCCATTGGCTCCCGCTGCTGTCTCAGCCAAAGAGGAAGAAGAGTCCCGGGAGAGCTGAGGCTCTCGTGCACATCGCTGGATCGAGATAGGTCTCAGGTAAGTATTTGGGGGGCTGCTGCACATAGAAGGTTTTTACCTTCATGCCTAGAATGCATGAAGGTAAAAAACCTTGAGCCTTTACAACCACTTTAACTATGTAGTTTGCCTATCAGTTATTTGATTTATTTTCAGAACTGCTTCTGGAACATTAATCATGCAATTGATCAGAATGAATTGTAGACAGAGGCATAAAGGCAATCGATGCAGATGGAGATCTCTACAATGATTTCACAGTATTTATGGGGATTAAATGTACAAAGAATTAAAAAAATGGTGAAAAAATTGAGAATTAGAACTTGAAGCATATAAGTCATTTTTGTTTTTTCTACTTTAGTTGCACTTTAACTTCACACACAACAATAGGTTAAGCCCTTGTCTACCCATGCACGATGCAATGAGAGCTGTGTGTTAGTTGTATACTTTTTTGGTAATTATGTTTTTGTATTTATTCATGATGGTGGCATCTAGCTCACTGTACTTGCAATTATGACTGCCATTCACCACGGTGCTCCTTATGTGCCGGTTGTTTTTGCGATGGCATTTGAGATTTTGGTCTACCTTTTTGTGGTAACAATATACCTCCTCCATGATGGACCCAGCTTTCTCCGGAGTGAACAGCTGTGGCATTAAACTGTTTTGTGTATTATTTTCTTTAAGCTTTCTCACATTATCACTGGCAGCCCTGTGCTTTTTTCACAGCTTCTAATTATTACCGGTTGATCCACCTGTGCTTGAGAGCTAATCGAGAATTTGAGATCCAAGAACACTTAACACAGCAGACTAATACGTAAAACAAAAATAGTCACAAAAAGCAGTACAGTGCCCATATGCTTGGCATGGAACTCATTATGGCTGGATTATGAGTGAGGAAACCGTTATATATATTAATGGTGCTAAGAGGATTAACCTTACTCAGTGAAGGTAAGTACATAAATGGCTCTTTAGCAAGGCAGATGGAAACTGTTGACTGAGTTTACAAGTGTTGGAGAACATGCAGGTAATGAGTAAGCAGCTCGTTCTCCTCCCCGTTAAAATGAACCCCCCCCCCATATCCCTGTAGGACAGAAAGGGTTAATTAATTAGTATTTTGAGCTTTTAATTGGAGCTTAGCGGGTCCCGCATGACAGCTGTCTGCCCCCTCTCCCAACTAAATTCATTTGTTTAAATTCATTTTGTACAATAGCGAAATTAATTATGCAGATTTCCTTTTGGAGGTAATGTTGTTTTGCCGCTCCAATATTAGTTTGTTGCAATTGTGCTCTGGGGGTCTCTGCATATTGTCTGCGATATTATCAGGCACTGGGCCTCTCTCATTTCGGGTTATTGACAGTTTCTGAGACGAGATGAAGATAATTATTAAGCCATTGTTGTGTATGGGAGGAGGCCAGTTACACGATGAAACATAAAAAAGAACATCTTCTCATCCCGAGTTGGCCTGCTTTCCTCCTTTTTTCCATCTAATTGTTCTCCCTCGTTACTGTCGGTATTTATTTATTTCTGCATTACTCGGCAAGTCGCTCTTAAAGGGAAAGAAAAGCTTAAGTAGAACTATTCTTAAGCTGTTCCCTCTCTCCTCTTCCTATCTATCCTGCCTACCCTATATAAAAAAGTCTGTATACTTACCTGTTTTTAATCTGCTCTGGTCTAGTTATTTAATCCTGCCGCACTGGCTCCTCTATGTCAGAGAGCAGCTGCTGCAGGGGAGTGCCCACAATAGCTGTGCCTTTGGACCCCATGAGTGACATCATGGCTCCAGGAATTCACAGCCTTGTTGAGCACTTCCTTACATAGGGAGCCTCCTCCTACTGTACCTAGTCTGCCTACCCTGTATGAAAAAAAGTCTGTGTACTTACATATTTTTAATCTGCTCTGCTTTAGTCATGTGATCCTGCAGCACCAGCTTCCTATGTCAGAGAGCAGCTGCTGCAGGGGAGTGCCAACAACAGCTGGGTCTTTGGACCACATGGGTGACATCATGGATCCAGGAATGAATTTACAGCCTTTGTTGATCTTTCCCTTACACAGGGGTGCCTCCTTCTACCTATCCAGCCTACCCTATATGAAAAAGTCTGTGCACTTACCTTTTTTTAATCTGCTTTGGTTTAGTCATGTGATGCTGCAGCACAGGCTTCTCTATGTCAGAGAGCAGCTGCTGCAGGGGAGTGTCAATAACAGCTGGGCCTTTGGACTCCATGGGTGACGTCATGGCTTCAGGAATTCACAGCCTTTGTTGAGTACTCCCTTACACAGGGGAGCCTCCTTCTACCTCTCCTGCCTACCCTATATAAAAAAAAGTGTGTGTACTTGCATATTTTTAATTTGCTCTCGTCTAATCATTTGATCCTGCAGTGCTGGCTCCTTTATGTCAGAGAGCAGCTGCTGCAGGGGAGTGTCAGTAACAGCTGGGCCTTTGGACCTCGTGGGTGACATCATGGCTCCAGGAATTCACAGCTTTTGTTGAGCTTTCTCTTACATAGGGATGCCTCCTTCTGCCTATCTTGCCTACCCTATATAAAAAAAATTGTGTGTACTTACCTATTTTTAATTTGCTCTCGTCTAATCATTTGATCCTGCAGTACCGGCTCCTTTATGTCAGAGCAGCCGCTGCAAGGGAGTGCCCACAATGGCTGGCCCATTGGAGCCCATGAGTGACGTCATGGCTCCAGGAATTCAGAGCCTTGTTGAGCATTCCTTTACACAAGGAAGCCAAAGCTGTAGGATCATGTGGCCTGAGTGGATTAAAAATAGGTAAGTATACAGATCTTTTTTTATACAGGATAGGTAGGAGTAGGGGGGAGAGAACAGCTATAATTAGGCTTTTCCTCCACTTTAAATTGTTAAAGGGGAATATATTATCATTTCACCTATGTTTTTTGGATACAGCGTATAAGAGATCGGCTTGATGTAGATGATTTTTTGAATGTATGTTAGTGTTCTAAGACCTGTTTTTATGTTTGTAATTTTATTTTTTTATATTTATGTACATAAGCGCAGCCATATTTTCTCAGTACATTCTCAGGCTCTACTTTAGCTTTATACAGTGGATGCGCTTTACTGCTTTTTCTCCCAATGGTAATGTTCAATTGAATGCAATGCACCCTTTGTCTCACTGATTAACATCTCAAACTGAACCAGTAAATTATCCATGAAGGGCAAAGCAATAAGCTCACTTTCCAAATGACCATCACAACATCTCATATTTCCTTCACTGGGAACAAGGAGAAGAAGACGTTTCTAAGGTCTGAGTTGAGCTCACACAGGGGTCAGAATTCTTTCTGCTTCTATGTGACAACTCTAGAAAATCGCCAAGCACCAACACTGTCACATGGAGGGGAAGGAGAATGAGGTGCATTGCTTCTCCACATCAGTACCTGATATTCTTTGCTTGCTGTAGTTGAAAGAGTGAAGGGATGGTATGTACAGTATCTCACAAAAGCGAGTACACCCCTCACATTTTTGTAAATATTTTATTCTATCTTTTCATGTGACAACACTGAAGAAATGACACGTTGCTACAATGTAAAGTAGTGAGTGTACAGCTTGTATAACAGTGTAAATTTGCTGTCCCCTCAAAATAATTCAACACAGCCATTAATGTCTAAACCGCTGGCAACAAAAGTGACTAAACCCCTAAGTGAAAATGTCCCAATTGTGCCCAATTAGCCATTTTCCCTCCCCGGTGTCATGTGACTCGTTAGTGTTACAAGGTCTCAGGTGTGAATGGGGAGCAGGTGTGTTAAATTTGGTGTTATCGCTCTCACTCTCTCATACTGGTCACTGAAAGTTCAACAAGGCACCTCATGAACTCTCTGAGGATCTGAAAAAAAGAATTGTTGCTCTATATAAGGATATAAAAGTTTTTGCAACACTGCGCATCCACTAATTCATAAAGCAGCTAGTACCACATTTTCAACAAATTATGTGACTTAAATAATACTTAAAATAACATGCAGCGATGAAAAATATAATGATATGTGCTCATAAACCAGGAATTAATCCGATGCAATGTTTCTACACTGAATAATGAATCAAAAAAACATAATATGAAACATCACAAAAATAATAATAAGTGCTCAAAAAGCGGGAAATTTATCCCAGTGCAGTGTCTCTACAATTGATAATGAACCTAAAAAAGTCCAAAGAAATTGTCCATAAATCAACGTGAATATTATTAAGTAAAATCTCGAAGTGTTCCACCTTAAAAGTGCATCCACCACCTTATATATGGGGTACTCTTACCAGATGACAGTTGATAAACCGCGTGTATGGACAGTCAGCGCAGGTAGATCAAACCGAAAGCGACACTCCTCTTATCCTTAACAGCAAGAAACCAATTGTTGATTCAATACTCCAAAAGGGGAACCGTAGGTGATATGATGGTAAGTGGATGGTATAGAGGGATAATCATCAACAGCCCAAGTAACAAATCAATGCTTCCAAGGGTTAATGACAATGGCTCCGTCCATAGGAAGAAAGAGAACCACATATAGTGTAATACCGTCAAGCAAATTTTAATCCAAATAAAAATATATAGGTTACACTGACATGTCTTTATTAAGACGAAACGCGTTGGGTACTGTGAGCCCCCATCTCTCTCCATCACGCTACGTTATTGCCTGGAATTCCTTGCTGCCTATACATTCTTCGTTGCATGTGACTGTAACCTATATATTTTTATTTGGATTAAAATTTGCTTGACGGTATTACACTATATGTGGTTCTCTTTCTTCCTATGGACAGAGCCAATGTCATTTACCCTTGGAAGCATTGATTTGTTACTTGGGCAGTTGATGATTATCCCTCTATACCATCCACTTACCATCGTATCACCTACGGTTCCCCTTTTGGAGTATTGAATCAACAATTGGTTTCTTGCTGTTACGGATAAGAGGAGTGTCGCTTTCGGTTTGATCTACCTGCGCTGACTGTCCATACACGTGGTTTACCAGCTGTCATCTGGTAAGAGTACCCCATATATAAGGTGGTGGATGCATGTTAAGGTGGAACACTTCGAGATTTTACTTAATATCATTCACGTTGATCTATATAAGGATAGCCTTGGCTAGACTATAAGAAGATTGCCAAGACCCTGAGACTGAGCTGCAGCTTGGTGGCCAAGACCATACAGCGGTTTACCAGGACAGGTTCCACTAAGAACAGGCCTCGCCATGGTCGACCAAAGAAGTTGAGTGCACATGCTCAGCATCATATCCAGAGGTTGTCTCTGGGACATAGACGTATGAGTGCTGCCAGCATTGCTGAAGAGATTGAAGGGGTGGGTGGTCAGCCTCTCAGTGCTCAGACCATATGCTGCACACTGCATCATTTTGGTCTGCATGACTTCTTCCCAGAAGGAAACCTCTTCTAAAGATGATGCACAAGAAAGCCCACAAACAGTTTGCTGAAGACAAGCAGACTAAGGACATGGATTACTGGAACCATGTCCTGTGGTCTGATGAGACCAAATAAACTTATTTGGTTCAGATGGTGTCAAGCGTGTGTGGCAGCAACCAGATGAGGAGTACAAAGACAAGTGTGTTTTGCCTACAGTCAAGCATGGTGATGGGAGCGTCATGGTCTGGAGCTGCATGAGTGCTGCCGGCACTGGGGAGCAACAGTTCATTGAGGGAACCATGAATGCCAACATGTACTGTGACATACTGAAGCAGAGCATGATCCCCTCCCTTTGGAGACTGGGCCATAGGTCAGTATTCCAACATAACAATGCCAAACACACCTCCAAGATGACCACTGCCTTGCTAAAGAAGCTGAGGGTAAAGGTGATGGACTGGCCAAGCATTTCTCCAGACCTAAACCCTATTGAGCATCTGTGGGGCTTCCTCAAAAGGAACTTAGCGGAGCACAAGGCCTCTAACATCCACGTCATCATGAAGGAGTGGAAGAGGACTCCAGTGGCAACCTGTGAAGCTCTGGTGAACTCCATGCCCAAGAGGGTTAAGGCAGTGCTGGAAAATAATGGTGGCCACACAAAATATTGACATTTCGGGCCCAATTTGGATATTGTCACTTAGGGGTGTACTCACTTTTGTTGCCAGTGGTTTAGAAATGAATAGCTGTGTTGAGATATTTTGAGGGGACAGCAAATTTACACTGTTAGGCTCCATGCACTCTGGACGCTCTCTGGGCATCGGATTATGTGGCAGGAGACGCTGCTTGGAAAAATGCGCGTTTATCGGCATTGCCGTTTTTTAGCTTTTTTTTTTTTTTTGCTTCATTAGCTTCTATTGACTACAATGGCCGTTTAGCGGCGTTTATCGGCATCTAGTGTTTATTGTGGTCAGAAGAACGACTCCTGAACGCCAATTCAGGGCATTCAGATAACAGCCCATAAACGCCACTGCTGTTAAACGACAATAAACGTCTATGTGTGCATGGACACATAGGATAATATAAAGGGGCGTTTATGGGCTGTTAAAAAAAACGGCCATAAACGGTCGTTTATCAGCTTCAGTGTGCATGGAGCTTTATACAAGCTGAACACTCGCTACTTTACATTGTAGCAAAGTGTCATTTCTTCAGTGTTGTCACATGAAAAGATAGAATAAAATATTTACAAAAATGTGAGGGGTGTACTCACTTTTGTGAGATACTGTATGTGCAGGATGGAGGCAAACATTAAAGTTAACATGTTGCTTTGTCTTGCATGCCACATATTTACTTTAGGGCAGGTGTTGATGGGCTTTGGTCTTCAGTGTCAATGGCATCAGTTTAAGATGTTTTTGAGATCATTCAGAATTCATTGACCAGAGCATTTGATTTACTTGAAGTGGGTTTTGCTTCCCCATAGACTTGTATAGGAATGCAAAACCCGCTTGAAGTAAACAATTCTCCATCGACACGGGCCCTAAGGCAGGGGATAAAATAAGTGAAATACAGAGCTCCCTGACAGTCATTCTACAAATTCATTTTATATCAGCCTTGCTCAAACTTTTTAACACAGAAAAAGCCTCTAAACCTTTAAATCATTATTGGTCTCAGGGAACCCCTGCCAATTATTGCTATATATACAGTATCTCACAAAAGTGAGTACACCCCTCTCATTTTTGTAAATATATCTTTTCATGTGACAACACTGACGACATGACACTTTGCTACAATGTAAAGTAGTGAGTGTACAGCTTGTATAACAGTGTAAATTTGCTGTTCCCTCAAAATACCTCAACACACAGCCATTCATGTCTAAACCGCTGGAAACAAAAATGAGTACAACCCTAAATGAAAATATCCAAATTGGGCCCAATTAGCCATTTTCCCTCCCCGGTATCACGTGACTCGTTAGTGTTATAAGGTCTCAGGCGTGAATGGAGAGCAGGTGTGTTACATTTAGTGCTGTCTCTCTCTCTCATACTGGTCACTGGAAGTTCAACATGGCAACTCATGGTAAAGAACTTTCTGAGGATCTGAAAAAAAGAATTGTTGCTCTACATAAAGATGACCTAGGCTATAAGAAATTTGCCAAGACCCTGAAACCGAGCTGCAGATCGGTGGTCAAGACCATACAGCGGTTTAACAGGACAGGTTCCACTCAGAACAGGCCTCGCCATGGTCGACCAAAGAAGTTGAGTGCACGTGCTCAGCGTCATTTCCAGAGGTTGTCTTTGGGAAATAGACGTATGAGTGCTGCCAGCATTGCTGCAGAGGTTGAAGGGGTGGGGGTCAGCCTGTCAGTGCTCAGACCATACACTGCACACTGCATCGAATTGGTCTGCATGGCTGTCATTCCAGAAGGAAGCTAAAGATGATGCACAAGAAAGCCTGAAAACAGTTTGCTGAAAACAACCAGACTAAGGACATGGATTACTGAAACCATGTCCTGTGGTCTGATGAGACCAAGATAAACTTATTTGGTTCAGATGGTGTCAAGCATGTTTGGCGGCAGCCAAGTGAGGAGTACAAAGACGAGTGTGTCTTGCCTACAGTCAAGCATGGTGGTGGGAGTGTCATGATCTGGGGTTGGGTGAGTGCTACCGGCACTGGAGAGCTACAGTTCTTTGAGGGAACCATGAATGCCAACATGTAGTGTGACATACTGAAGCAGAGCATGATCCCCTCCCTTCGGAGACTGGGCTGCAGTGAAATATTCCAACATAACGACCCCAGTCACACCTCCAAGACGACCACTGCTTTGCTAAAGAAGCTGTGAGGGTAAAGGTGATGGACTGGCCAAGCTTGTCTCCAGACATAAACCCTACTGAGCATCTGTGGGGCATCCTCAAATGGAAGATGGAAGAGTGCAAGGTCTCTAACATCCACCAGCTCTGTGATGTCATCATGGAAGAGGGGAAGAGGACTCCAGTGGCAACCTGTGAAGCTCTGGTGAATTCCATGCCCAAGAGGGTTATGGCAGTACTGGAAAATAATGGTGGCCACACAGAATATTGACACTTTGGGCCCAATTTGGACATTTTTTTTTTTGCAATATCTCTTTTTATTAATTTTCAAATTTCCATCAATACAAATACAACATACATATAACAACAAATCATAAAAAAAAGGGGGGGGGTGCCCTCCAAAACAATATCTCTCTTCTTTTTCCCCACTCCAACCTCTATCCCCTCTTCCCTCCCCCATGCTTCTGCACTTATAATAGTTACATAAGCTAATTATGGATATAAGCTAGCCATGTCCCCCAAACCTCTTGGAACTTTAACTGATCATCATTACTTTCCGCAACTAATTTTTCCATTCGCATAATCTCGTTTAAACTCTCCACCCATTCCGAGAACGCAGGAGTGTTTGTTGTCTTCCAGTATTTAGGTATTATTTGTCTAACCGCCAAAATAAAAAATCCTAGCAATGTTTTCCTTGCTTTCACCATTGATATTGGGTAAAGGGACAATAGAGTCACTTCTACAGAGTTTGATATTCCTTCCCCCATTACAAAATTAAAGAGCTGGATCACTCACTCCCATAAATTATATATAGGCGGGCAAGCCCACCATATTCACTATTCATCATATTCATTTGACATTTTCACTTAGGGGTGTACTCGCTTTTGTTGCCAGCGGTTTAGACATTAATGGCTGTGTGTTGAGTTATTTGGAGGGGACAGCAAATTTACACTGTTATACAAGCTGTACACTCACTACTTTACATTGTAGCACCACCCGAACGGGCGGATATATATTAAATACCCTCACTCACTAGGTCGAGAAATTAAAACATTACCCCCTTCCTTATAGTTTGAGACATCTTCACTGAGATAACAGGGAAATGGGTTATAGTTACCACTTTCGTTCCTTTTGTAACGATCCTAAAAAATAAAACCGCCAA
>BLSH010116917.1:1192235-1205984 GCA_018402905.1 Glandirana rugosa | reverse complement strand
AGGGGTGTACTCACTTTAGTGAGATAGTGTGTGTGCGTGTATATATATATATATATATATATATATATATATATATACACACACACACACACACACACAGTTGTGCTCATAAATTTACACATACTTAGAATTTATGATTTCTTGGCCATTTTTCAGAGTATATGAATGATAGCACAAAAACTTTTCTTTCACTCATGGTTTGTGTTTGGCTGAATAAAATACTGATAAAATACTGCATTCATCTTGCCATCAATTTTGACCAAATTTCCTGTGCCTTTGTAGCTCACACATCCCCAAAACATCAGCGATCCACCTCCGTGTTTCACAGGCCTTGTTGACTCTCCAAATGTAGCATTTATGGTTGTGGCCAAAAAGCTCAATTTTGGTCTCATCACTCCAAATGACTTTGTGCCAGAAGGTTTGAGGCTGTGCTGTTTGGCGTATTGTAAGGCCTCATACACACAGGCGTTTTTACAGCCGCGTTTTTGAGCTGTTTTTACAGCTTAAAAACGCCTCTCCATGTTATTCAATGGCCTCATAGACACGCTGACGTTTTTGAGCTGTAAGTGGCATAGGCGTTTTTAAGATGTAAAAAGAAACCCATGACCAGAGCGTTCGGAAGCTGCAGCACTAGTACTTTTTTTTTACGTTGAGCCGGCAAAATGCTCTAAAACGCAATTTAACATTGTATACACAGCGTTAAGCCTCATCAGGCATTTCTCTGCCTCTATTCAAAATCAATGGTTACCTATGGGAGCCCATTGATTTGAATAGAAGTCGCTCCAGAAGTTAGATCATGTTGATCCGACTTGCGGTGCGACTTGTGTGCTGAGGATCTTGAAGGTGAACCCCCCCCAAAAAAATAAAAAAAAAACAATTTGCGTAGGGTTCTCCCCCAAGAGGTACCATAAACTGTCCCCCACCCCCCAAAATCCATACCAGACCCTCATCCGAGCATGCAGCCTGGCAGACCAGGAAAGGGTGTGGGGACAAGCGAGCGACCCCCCCCCCTCCTGGACCATACCAGGCCTCATGCCCTCAACATGGGGGGGTGAGTGCTTTGGGGCGGGGGGCCCTGCTCCCCCTACCCTAAGGTACCTTGTCCCCATGTTGATGAGGACAAGGACCACTTCCCGACAACCCTGACCGTTGGTTGTCGGGGTCTGCAGGTGGGGGCTTATCGGAATGTGGAAGCCCCCTTTAACAAGGGGGCCCCCAGATCCCGGCCCCCCACCCTATGTGAATGAGTATGGGGTATATCGTACCCGTACTCATTCACCTAAAAAAAGTGTCCAAAAAACACACTACACAGCTTTTTAAAATAGTTTATTAAATCAGCTCTACATCTTCTCTCTCCGGCATCTTCTTTCTTCTGCTCTTTTGCGGGGCTTTTCTTCTGAGGCATCTTATATCTTCTGCTCGGTCTTCTGTCTTCTGCTCTGGTTTGTGCTGCGCAATGGCTATTTTTGGCATGGGGCGGGGCCCCCCGCCCGCACACCCCAACAACCAACGGCCAGGGTTGTCGGGAAGAGGGCCTTGTCCTCATCAACATGGGGACAAGGGGCTTTAGGATGGGGGGTGCATACAAGACCAAGGGGGTTGGCACCTCTAGGGGGGGAACCCTACGCAAATTTAAAAAAAAAATTTTTGTGAGGGTTCCCCTTCAAGATACTCAGCACACAAGTCGCACCGCAAATCGGATCATCATGATCTGACTTCTGGTGTGACTTCTATTCAAATCAATGGGCTCCCATAGGGAACCATTGATTTTGAATAGAGGCAGAGAAACGCCGCTGAAAGCTAGCGCTGAAAAACACACATGGACGCCAATGCAAAACCCTGTTAAAATCATGTTTTTAATGCCGCTTTATTCCTGGCGTCGGTACCGACGTTACAGCGCATTTTTTTAAAACGCCCGTGTGTATGAGGCTTAAGCGGGATACTTTGTGGCCTTTGCGTAGTAATGGCTTTCTTCTGGTGACTCGACCATGCAGCCCATCTTTCTTCAAGTGCCTCCTTATTGGGCATCTTGAAACAGCCACACCACATGTTTTCAGAGAGTCCTGTATTTCACCTGAAGTTATTTGTGGGTTTTTCTTTGCATCCTGAACAATTTTAATGGCAGTTGTGGCTGAAATTTTAGTTGGGCTACCTGACCGTGATTTGGTTTCAACAGAACCTCTCATTTCCACTTCTTGATTAGAGTTTGAACACTGCTGATTGGCATTCTCAATTCCTTGGATATCTTTTTATATCCCTTTCCTGTATTATACAGTTCAACTACCTTTTCCCCCAAATCCTTTGACAATTCTTTTGCTTTCCCCATGACTCAGAATCCAGAAACGTCAGTGCAGCACTGGATGAAAGATGCAAGGGTCTGTCAGGAGTCCAGAAACTCATTGACCTTTTAAACACACACTAATTACAAGCAAACAGATCACAGGTGAGGATGGTTACCTTTAATAGCCATTTAAACCCCCTTTTGTCAACTTGTGTGCATGTTATCAGGCCAAAATCACCAGGGTATGTAAACTTTTGATCAGGGTCATTTGGGTATTTTCTGTTGTCATTATGATTTAAAAAGAGTAAACACAGTTGATTGATAATAAATGGCTTCAGCCAAACACTAACCATGAGTGAAAGAAATATTTTTGTGTTCTCATTCATATTCTCTGAAAAATGGCCAAGGAATCATAAATTCTGCCAGGGTATGTAAAGTTATGAGCACAACTGTGTGTGTATGTATATATGTGATCTTACCCAGAAGTGGGAGAGGGTACCCGTCAAAATCTGGTACCTGCTCCCCTCTCCGCCCCAAAAAAAGTGCCAAATGTGGCAGTGAAGTGTGGAGGGTGCAAACAAGTGGAACTTCCACTTTTGGGTGGAGCTCCACTTTAAGATTGGAAAGCCACAAACAAAGTTAAACTGGCCATAGACATTTCAAATCTCCGCTGGTTCAACAGCTTGTTCGATCGATCAACTTGGGTACAACCAGGCTGTCGGATTTTACATTTGATTATTGCTAGCGGCTGTTACAGCCGATAGCAGTAATTACTGTGTTCTCCCGGGGGGGGGGGGTCGGCTTTGCCCCCCTGTCGGGAGAACAAAATGGCTCCACGGGAGGGAATCAAGTGATTTTTTTTTTTTTTCCTATAGAAAATCGCTCCGTCTATGGCCACCTTTACTTTGAGGAAAACTGCAGTAATACCATTAATTCTTAGCTCAGTGTAAATACATTGTTGAAAACGAAATAGATTTTTACCTTGATGGGTGGGAGATTATGTTTCAGGATGTATACATAACCTTACATAAGGAAATTAGATAGTACAAGTATGGATCCTCTACTTCATAAACCTTAAACATGATGTTGCTGCTTAATTTGAATTTAAAATCACGCTGCAGCGAAAAAGCAGATAGTTTCAGGCAATCGCAGACATGTGTAGACCTGTGGTTTACATGTCTTAGTTCTAATTCCATTGATTAAATCATTATTCCTGTACATTCTCTCTACAGGGCGCCCAACTGCCCGTCGTGTGGCCAACCAAGTACCTGATGAAATCTCCCAGAATCCTTTACTCCTGGAAGCCATTTCTGCACTACCTCAAAACTATAACTTTGAAATTCCTAAGACAATATGGAGGATTCAGCAAACTGCAGCTAAAAGAGGTATGCTTAT
This sequence comes from Glandirana rugosa, assembly GCA_018402905.1. NCBI lineage: Eukaryota > Metazoa > Chordata > Amphibia > Anura > Ranidae > Glandirana > Glandirana rugosa. Next base: position 1,202,308 of record BLSH010116917.1, on the reverse strand, counting down.
GTTATTATGGTTTTAGGTTGTCTTTGTAGCATTGCAGACTGACTTCACATTTTGGTATTGCAGTAACATGCTGTAGATTGTATGTTACCACAGAGCACAGTAATGGGCAGACTGTTTGCATTGCATTCATTTTAAATGGCACCCCTAGGCACCACAGTGGATCTGCATTTTAGCCCATCACAATGCAAAGATATACAGTGAGTGAAAAAAAAGTATTTCATAGTACTTGGTGGCAAAACCCTTGTTGGCAATCACAGAGGTCAGACGTTTCTTGTAGTTGGCCACCAGGTTTGCACACATCTCAAGAGGGATTTTGTCCCACTCCTCTTTGCAGATGATCTCCAAGTCATGAAGGTTTCGAGGCTGTTTGGTAACTCGAACCTTCAGCTCCCTCCACATAGTTTTTACGGGATTAAGGTCTATATACGCAGTGGGGACAGATGCAGCATCAGGCCGACGCTGCATCCACTTGGTGAGTATGTGTTTTTTTTTCCCTTTTAATTCACAAATTTATTTTTTAATAGCTGCATGCTTGTTCCAGGTTGGACAATTTTGAAGCATGACATGTTGGGTATCATTTTACTTGGCGTAACATTCACAATATGGAAAAAAAATGGCCTAACTTTACTGTTATCTTATTTTCTAACTCATAAAACTGATTTTTTTCGCAAAAAATTGCGCTTGTAAGATCGCTGCGCAAATACGGTGTGACATAAAGTTTTGCAACGGCCGTCATTTTATTCTGTAGGGTGTTCAAAAAAAAATATATAATGTTTGGGGGTTCAAAGTAATTTTATAGCAAAAAAACCTGGTTTTAACTCGTGAACACCGAACCCAAAAAACAGGCTCGGTCTGTGGTTAAGATAAAGTGGTTAAGATAATTTAGTTAAAATCTATGCATAGCCTTCTTTGGCTCAAATGTGGCTCTTTATCTATATACTGTATATACACTATATTACTATAAGTATTAGGACGCCTGCCTTTACACGCACATGAACTTTAATGGCATCCCAGTCTTAGTCTGTAGGGTTCAATATTAAGTTGGCCCACCCTTTGCAGCTAATACAGCTTCAAGTCTTCTGGGAAGGCTTTCCACAAGGTTTAGAAGTGTGTCTATGGGAATGTTTGACCATTCTTCCAGAAGCGCATTCGTGAGGTCAGGCACTGATTTGGACCAGAAGGCCTGGTTCACAGTCTCTGCTCAAACTCATCCCAAAGGTGTTCTATCAGGTTGAGGTCAGGACCAGTCAAGTTCTTCCGCCCCAAACTCGCTCACCCATATCTTTATGGACCTTGCTTTGTGCATTGGTAGAAATCATTTGTTGGAGGGGGGATTATGGCGTGGGGTTGTTTTTCAGGGGTTGGACTTGCCTCTTAGTTCCAGTGAAGGGAACACTTAGGCTGGGGTCACACTGGAGAATGCAGCAGCTCCCAGCAGGAGTCTGGTGCGTCTCCATTCACTGTTTCAGGTCCGATTTTAGCCTGAATTTTGTCTGAATTCGGAACCTGAAATGGACCAAAAGACGCAAAGGGCTCCTGTGCAATTTGCACTGGAGCCACTGCGGAGATGTGTGAACCGGCTCCATACAGGGCCAGTCAGAATCTCCTGCTATGCGAAGTGGATAGAGAAACCCGCATCCAATTCGCATAGGTGTGAACCCAGCCTTAAGGCATCAGTATGCCAAGACATTTTGGACAATTTTATGCTCCCAACTTTGTGGGAACAGTTTGGGGATGGTACCTTCCTGATCCAACATGACTGTGGACCAGTGCACAGAGCAAGATCCATAAAGACATGGATGAGCGAGTTTGGGGTGGAGGAACTCTGCTGGCCTGCACAGAGTCCTGACCTCAACCCGATGGAACACCTTTGGGATGAATTTGAGTGGAGGCTGCGAGCCAGGCCTTCTCGTCCATATCAGTGCGCATGACACAAATGCGCTTCTGGAAGAATGCTCAAACATTCCCATAGACACTCCTAAACCTTGTGGATAGTCTTCCCAGAAGAATTGAAGCTGTTATAGCTGCAAAGGATGGGCCAACTCAATAATGAACCCTACAGACTAAGACTGGAATGCCATTAAAGTTCATGTGTGTGTAAAGGCAGGTGTCCCAATACTTTTGGTAATATAGTGTATCTGTGCAGTCATGTTGGCTATACATGTGGATTTCAAATGGATTATTGTAATGGAAAAATATTTGTTGGACAGTGACTGTGTCAAATCCTCTGTGCAGCTATTGCTGCAGTGCTATACTTTGCCTCTCCTTTGGCTCACTCTAATTGAATTCCAGAATGGGCGAGTCTTTCTGATTTTGCCCTTTTTTAGTGAAATAATAGAAAGAGCAGCGGTTATCTATAGCAGCTAATGGCTGATTTGACATCTCTTGGCTCTTTGAGTGAGTTCAGACAACTGAAATTTTGTGTGATGGCTGGAATCAGTGAACTTTGCATGTTCTGAATGTATCGTCTAAAGGAGAACATTACTTGCTAGGACCTGGATAAATACTAAATGAATTTTATGCTTGCTTTTAAGAAAAAGAGAATAATCTACTAGACATTAAGATGGTTGTAAACCCTCTCATATACGCAGTGAAGTAGATAGCCTCAGAATGATACAAATCCCCCTACATAAGTTTTACTTGTTTATCTGTGCTATGCAATGCATACTAGCACATTATAACTTTGCCTTGCAGGTTAAAAAAAAAAACAATCACCAGTGGTTTACTACCGCATTCAATTTTAGACTGCAGGGTTGTCCTCATGATCCTTGCTTTACTGCCTAGTGTGTAACGGACCTGGAGCAAGCATGTAGCCAATGAAGTCTGAAAGGTCTGTCTTAGGCCCCTTTTACACTTGTGCGACACGATTTTACCGCAATTATTTGACGCAATATGTGATCAGTACAACTTTGGTCCGACTTTGTTGCAACTTTGGCACAATGAAAACATATTGCATAGTCGTACTGAAATAGTACAGAAATCGCATCTATGTTATTCAGCATGCGACTTTGAGTGTTTAACATTGAAGTCTATGGACCTCAAGTTGCATCAAAGTTGGGCCAAAGTAATGCAGGGACTACTTTGAAGTTGGCGTGACTTGAAGTCATTCAGATATGAACGGTGCTCATTGAAAATAATGGGAAACGACTTGTCATGGGACTTTGCATTCCCAAGTCGCAGGACAAGTCACATAAGTGCGAAAGGGGACTACCATACTTTGCTCGTATCGTATTTTATATGACTTTTATTTGTGGTATCATTAATTGCATTATTTGAGGCAGTATCTATTTTAGACTTTTTAATCTCCAACCCAGTGTGAGAGTTGTGTATGTGGATTACACATCTGCTGTTCCATGTGTTTGTAGTAAGGTATGGTTTTGTGAGCACCCCATGGGGTAATAAAATAGTGTACCTGAATGGCGTAGACTGACTTGTTCTGATTGGACAGTTTTTCCTTTCTCCAGCTTTGTATAGTAGCGATGCTTGTCTGCGCTCTCCACCTTTGATTACCTTTTATTCCATTTGGTCCATTTGCCTGTCATTGTCCAGTGTGCGCTTCCTCTTCCCCTCTAATCATTTCCTCCCCTGCTTCTCTTCTGATGGCATGCTATATTTGTCTGTACAATAACCTGTTCTCTGTCTTCAGCCGCCTGTCTCTGTTAATGGTCTGCCTCCTTTAAAGCTACTTGTACTTTATTTGTACTGCTCTTGCTTAGATGTTTTTCATGCTTTATTTTTCTTCTTGTTTATTACATTTCCCATGCCAGCTATATGTTTTCTCAAGTGTCTGTCTCTTGTATGTACTTAGGATCTCCAAAATGTCACATTTGCATGTTTATTCCTGGACTCTGATCCTGTTACTTACTTTGATTTGCTGTCATTTTTTTTATGTTTTGTGACACAGATGCATTCTTTATTCCCTTCATGTATGTCTTTGATAGCCATGTAATATAGTGCATCTTATTTAAAGGTAGTCACCAGTTTCATGTTGATTTTCCTTTACAGTTGCTTTACAGATGCCAGAAGGGTTGCTGATGTTTGCCTGCACAATTGCTGATATCATTGAAAGGTGAGGAATACAAACTTGTCCTGTTTTGTTTATGTCTGATAATTGGGAAGAATGATCTATGTCAGGGGTATGCAATTAGCGGACCTCCAGCTGTTGCAGAACTACAAGTACCATGAGGCATAGCAAGACTGACAGCTTCAAGCATGACACCCAGAGGCAGAGGCATGATGGGACTTGTAGTTTTGCAACAGCTGGAGGTCCGCTAATTGCATATCCGTGATCTATGTTAACAAGAGAATACCAGGAAGGACAGAAATCACTGGTAAACAAAGAGAGGTCATATGCAGTTTGTTAAATGCAAATAATGTGCAAGATTTAGGCCTCAGAGGCAAAAGTCAGGTTAAAATGGTTGTATACTCTCCTATCGTTTTCAGCTAAGGAAGCTGACATCTTAGCCTCTGTTTAATCTGCAACTGCCATGAAATATCACTATCCTAGGAGGTATTGGAAGCGGATTCTGCCCATTACCTCTCCTAGGTGGAATAGCCATTGGATACCCATGTTTGGAATCTTTTTAAAAGGTAATTCATGCTGGACAATAACATACAAGTTACCAGAATGCAACCTGTATGTATTTGAAGATATTCAAATCTGTATAAAACTGCATTTAACCACTTGCCGACCAGCAGATGTCATTATACGGCGGCAGGTCAGCTCTCCTGCGCAGATCGCCGTAGCTGTACGGCGGTCCTTGCACAGGAGATAGCGGGGACTCGATGTCCACCGGCGACCTGCGATCTCCTACAGAGGCAGAACGGGGATCTGCCATTGTAAACAAGGCAGATCCCCATTCTGTCAGGGGACATGACAGAGATCTACTGTTCCCAGTAATCGGGAACAGTGAGATCTGTCATGTCCCTGCCAGCCCAGCCCCCACACAGTTAGAACACGGTGAGGGAACACGCTTAACCCCTTGATCACCCCCTAGTGTTTAACCCCTTCCCTGCCAGTGACATTTATACAGTAATCAGTGGCTATTTTTAGCTGTATAAATGTCATTGGTCCCAAAAGTGTCCAATCTGTCTGCCACAGTGTTGAAGTCCCGATTAAAAATCGCAGATCGCCGCCATTACTAGAAAAAAATATAAATAATAAAAATGCCATAAATCTATTCCCATAATTTGTAGACGCGACAACTTTTGCGCAGCCCAGTCAATATACGCCTATTACGATTTTTTTACCAAAAATATGTAGAAGAATACATTTCGGCCTAAAATGATAAATACATTTTTTTTTTATATATATATATATATATATATAGCAAAAAGTAAAAAAAAAAAATAGTTTTTTTTCCCGAAATTGACGCTCTTTGTTTGTTTATAGCGCAAAAAATAAAAACCACAGAGGTGATCAAATACTACCAAAAGAAAGCTCTATTTGTGGGAAAAAATTACGTAAATTTTGTTTGGGTACGACGTTGCATGACCGCGCAGTTGTCAGTTAAAGCGACGCACTGCCGTATCGCAAATCGCAAAAAGGGGGCAAATCCTCCCGGGGCTGAAGTGCTTAAGGAGTGACCGTGGAATGGTCATAACCTTGTGATATCCCATCGGCCATTCCTCATCCTCGTAATTGGTCAGATCATTTCTGGCAACACTCTCCACGAGGGACAGAAAAGAGGGTCTGCATCAGCAGTTTGGAGCTCTTGTTTAACATCAAACTAAGGAACATTTGCAAAGATTTGAGAGCCACATCTGTCTTGTTCATTGACTGGACTTTGCTTAACCAGAGCTTGATAAATTCTTTTCATTTTTCAACCCTTTTTGTTTTCTGTTGCATTATTGTTTCTTTGTTTCCTTGTAGTACCCATTTTCTGTAAATATTTTATTTGCACCATTTTACCTTTTTCTGTTATTAAACAATCTTTTGAATAGTGCTAAAATTGTCTCTAATGCAGAAACTCAGAACTTAAAGAGGTCATAAACCTCTCTGCGAAAGTTGTACCTATAGGTAAGCCTAAAATAAGGCTTACCTATAGGTACTGTAAATATCTCTTAAACGTGCGCCGTTTAGGAGATATTTACTGTGTTTTGCGCCGATGATGTAATTGGCGCATGCACTGTGAAGAAGCGCCCCCCGCGCTGTTTCTTCACGAGCGAGTGCCGTGACTGTAGCGTCACGTGGCTCCAGCCAGTCACAGAGCTGGTGTCCGTGGCTCCGGAAGGGAGAGGGGCTAACATGGATGTGGCCTGCAGTGGGGACAGTGCAGGTAAGTGCCACATAATGTGCTAGTATGCAATGCATACTAGCACATTATGCTTTAACTTTTAAGGGGCAAAGGAAGGAAGTAAAACGCATCATAGTTTACTTCCTCAAAGAATCTCTGTCCCTTGAATAGCGCTACTATAGTGTAAATCGCTGAATATACCTGTCTATGATGACAGAGTGTGTTACAGATGTTTATTCTAGAGTCATAATTGCTATTGCCAATATTGGAAATGTTTGATATTTTATGATAAGAAATATCTGGTGGCAGCATAGAGAGTTAATTGCTTAGTTAACTAAACTCAATGGCAATCACACTCTGTCTGTTGGCACTTAGATTGTAGTCCCGCAAGCTGGAAAATCTTTGTACAGGGTCAGGTCGTGAGTGTCATTGTCGCATATCAGTGACAGTGTGGTGTGAGTTTGCCCCATCTTTTTTTAAACCAGGGTGCCTTCTGGTTCTTCAGGGATGCCTTGGCAAAAATGTCTAAAATTTGCCCAAAAATTGACAACTAACCAGAGAGTGAATCAAGCCTGCCTTTTCATACACAAAGCCACAGGTTTTCATTGTGCAGCATTGCAACCTTGGGCACCATAGGGGCCCGCCACTGGCATCCTGACAACCAGTAATGTCATTGGTTGATAAGGAGGATGTCAGATGCCTGCACAGCATCCTTATTTGCCTCTCCCCTGACCCTTTCTGTTGGCACTGGGGTCATGTTTGCTGAGAGAGGGAGAGAAGCTGAGGGAGAAGAGAAATCCTAGAATATTAGTCAGTACCAGTTTGCAAAGGTGGAGGAACAAATCACCTACAGTATCTCAGAAAAGTGAGTACACCCCCCACATTTTTGTAAATATTTTATTATATCTTTTCACGTGACAACACTGAAGAAATGACACTTTGCTACAATGTAAAGTAGTGAGTGTACAGCTTGTATAACAATGTAAATTTGCGTTCCCCTCAAAATATCTCAACACACAGCCATTAATGTCTAAACCGCTGACAACAAAAGTGAGTACACCCCTAAGTGAAAATGTCCAAATTGGGCCCACTTAGCCATTTTCCCTCATGTGTCATGTGAATCGTTAGTGTTACAAGGTCTCAGGTGTAAATGGGGAGCAGGTATGTTAAATTTGGTGTTATCACTCTGACTCTCTCATACTGGTCACTGGAAGTTCAACATGGCACCTCATGGCAAAGAACTCTGAGGATCTGAAAAAAAAAAATTGTTGCTCTACATAAAGGTGGCCTAGGCTATAAGAAGGTTGCCAAGACCCTGAAACTGAGCTGCAACATGATGGCCAAACCCATACAGCGGTTTAACAGGACAACTTTCACTCAGAACAGGCCTCGTCATGGCCGACCAAAACAGTTGAGTGCACATGCTCAGCGTCATATCCAGAGGTTGTCTTTAGGAAATAGACGTATCAGTGCTACCAGCATTGCTGCAGAGGTTGAAGGGGTGGGGGTTAGCCTGTCAGTGCTCAGACCATACGCCTCACACTACATCAAATTGGTCTGCATGGCATGGCTGTCATTCCAGAAGGAAGACTCTTCTAAAGATGATGCACAAGAAAGGCCGCAAACATTTTGCTGAAGACAATCAGACTAAGGACATGGATTACTGGAACCATGTCCTGTGGTCTGATGAGACCACGATAAACTTATTTGGTTCACATGGTGCCAAGCATGTGTGGCAGCAACCAGGTGAGGAGTAAAAAGACAAGTGTGTCTTGCCTACAGTCAAGCATGGTGGTGGGAGTGTCATGGTCTGGGGCTGCATGAGTGCTGCCGACACTGGGGAGCTACAGTTTGAGGGAACCATGAATGCCAACATGTACTATGACGTACTGAAGCAGGGCATGATCCCTTCCCTTTGGAGACTGGGCCGCAGGGCAGTATTCCAACATGATAACAACCCCAAACACACCTCCAAGATGACCACTGCCTTGCTAAAGAAGCTGAGGGTAAAGGTGATGACTGGCCAAGCATGTCTCCAGACCTAAACCCCTATTGAGCATCTGTAGGGCATCCTCAAATGGAAGGTGGAGGAGTGCAAGGTCTCTAACACCCACCAGCTCCGTGATGTCATCATGGAGGAGTGGAAGATGACTCCAGTGGCAACCTGTGAAGCTCTGGTGAACTCCATGCCCAAGAGGTTGAAGACTGGAAAATAATGGTGGCCACACAAAATATTGACACTTTGGACCCAATTTGGACATTTTCACTTTGGGGTGTTCTCACTTTCGTTGCCAGTGGTTTAGACATTAATGGCTGTGTGTTGAGTTATTTTGAGGGGACAGCAAATTTACACTGTTATACAAGCTGCACACTCACTACTTTACATTAGCAAAGTATAATTTCTTCAGTGTTGTCACATGAAAAGATATAAAATATTTGCAAAAACTTGAGGGGTGTACTCACTTTTGTGAGATACTGTATAACATTGGGTGGTTCACATGAATATTGCTGAAATATGTAAAACTATAAGTTTAGTTTTTTGCATTTTAGAATGGGGTGCCTTGAGATTGTGCAGAATTTTAAAGGGTGCCTTGACTGAAAAAAGGTTGAGAAACAGTAGTTTGACCAGCCATTTGGCATAAGTTGCTGAAGAGGGCATGTGCTTATGTATAAAAATAACAGTGTTGCAACCAGTGCTTGCTGGCATCTGCAAACAATATATAGAAAAGAAGTGTCACACAGCATTCATGGCATTACTTTGCACTGCTCCTGTTCAGAATTTATGGCCTGCCATAGTGGAACTCCACTCTTCCTCCTTATTGGGCAATATTTTATAGATGTGGCAGTTTCACGGTTGTGCTCCTACATCCACCCTCCCCCTCCTTTTACTCAAAGCACAACACCAAAGTCTTAGGCCTCATCATGAACGTCCGCAGGTAGGGGCAAGGGGGCTCAGGGCTTCCCCACTCAGTCCTTATCCTAGCGCCGGCCCTGCTCGCGCCTTTACACAGTTTAGGAGGGCCGGTGACAGCTGGTCTGAGGAGCGGGACAGCGAAGGCCTCAAGGGGTGGGCAGGAGGACTTCACCCGGTCTACATAGTGCGAGCGGTCCAGGAGACTGAGGCCACAGGAAAGGAGAGCAGCAAGATGCTAGGAACAGCGGGCACAGCATCCCCAGCGCCTCCCAGAGCCTGAAACCCCTGGACTCCTTAACAAGGACGGGCAGGAAATGCAAGCAGTCAAGGACCGCTGCATTTCGCATCATAGATCCGATGGAAGGAACAGAGCACCTCCTGTACTCACCCAGAATGAAAATGGGTCTCTCCAGCTGCTAGCCATCATGGACATCCTACTGGCATGCAAGGCACCGTACTGAGCATTACACACACCACTTAGACATAGGGGCACTAGAGGGACTGCAGACATCCTACTGGCATGCAAGGCACTGTACTGAGCATTACACACACCACTGGGACATAGGGGCACTAGAGGGACTGCAGACATCCTACTGGCATGCAAGGCACTGTACTGAGCATTACACACACCACTAAGACATAGGGGCACTAGAGGGACTGCAGACATCCTACTGGAATACAAGGCACTGTACTGAGCATTACACACACCACTGAGACATAGGGGCACTAGAGGGACTGCAGACATCCTACTGGCATACAAGGCACTGTACTGAGCATTACACACACCACTGGGACATAGGGGCACTAGAGGGACTGCAGTCACCCCTTTCTGTCACCTCCTCTGTCTCTCTCTGTCACCCCCTCTGTCGATACAGGGTCACCACACACATTACGAGTCATGTCACGGAACGTACGGTCATCCT
>BLSH010116917.1:1179961-1192225 GCA_018402905.1 Glandirana rugosa | reverse complement strand
AGACATCCTACTGGCATGCAAGGCACTGTACTGAGCATTACACACACCACTAAGACATAGGGGCACTAGAGGGACTGCAGACATCCTACTGGAATACAAGGCACTGTACTGAGCATTACACACACCACTGAGACATAGGGGCACTAGAGGGACTGCAGACATCCTACTGGCATACAAGGCACTGTACTGAGCATTACACACACCACTGGGACATAGGGGCACTAGAGGGACTGCAGTCACCCCTTTCTGTCACCTCCTCTGTCTCTCTCTTTCACCCCCTCTGTCTCTCTCTTTCACCCCTCTCTCTCTGTCACTCCCCTTTCTCTCTGTGTCGCCCCCCCCCCCCCACATGTATGCAGTCTCTTACATAAAACCAAACACTAAGTCATTCCTGCTCTAGAGGAGAGGGGCAGTCCAGACACACTGGAAAAGACAAAGAACAAACAAAGGCGCACTGGCCTAGCGCATTATCCTCAATAACAAAATTGTAATAAAAAGTCATTAAAGCATACACTGGTGGTGTCCTGTGCAGACTGGCTTACGCGTTTCAAGGCCGAGACCTCTTCCTTAGACCCTGAGGCTTGAAACGTGTAAGCCAGTTTGCACATGACAACACCAGTGTACGGCAGAGAAGGATGCGTAGATGAAATGTGCTCAATGTTTTTAATCTGAACTTGTTTGTGAGTATGTATTTATGACTTTTTATTAAAATTTTGTTATTGAGGATAATGCGCTAGGCCAGTGTGCCCTTGTGTGTTCTTTGTCTTATGCAGTCTCTTACAGTCTCTTGTGCCATGTATGCAGTCTCTGATCATCTCTTGTGTCATGTCCGCAGTCTCTTACAGTCTCTTGTGCCATGTATGCGGTCTCTGACTATCTCCTGTACCATGTCTGCAGTCTCTGACCGTCTCCTGTACCATGTCCGCAGTTTTTGAGCATATCCTGTACTTTGTCCACAGTCTCTGACCATCTCCTGTACCATGTCCACAGTTTCTGACCATCTCCTGTACCGTATCTGCAGTCTTTGACCATCTCCTGTACAATGTCTGCAGTCTCTGACTGTCTCCTGTACGGAATCCGTAGTCTCTGACCGTCTCCTGTACCATGTCCGCAGTCTCTGACCATCTCCTGTAGTGTGTCCGTAGTCTCTGAACGTATCCTGTACTATCGCAGTCTCTGACCATCTTCTGTACTACGTCTGCAGTTTCTGACCGTGATCATGACATTGTCAAAAACGGAGCGTGGGTGACCTTAAAAGGATGCCCCCCTGAAAATAGTTCTGCGGACACCCATGGGACACATGTAAATCGATGTATTAGGAATAAAATATGCCTAGCATAAATAAAATCCATTATGCTTTCTCATAGTTGGGGAGCCAAAAGTGAGGCGTACAGGAGGCCAGAGAGGTAAATGGCTGTATGTCCCTGTGCTCTTTAAAATGACAACTCTTCTCTGTATCGCTGTTTATCTGCACATGCACAAACAGTGTGTTTTATCGAATGTGGAAATGTTTTGTTCAAGAAATTAAGTTGTACATTTATGTGCAAATAAACTGCGCTAGAGACACACATTTGTGTTTACACAAGTACAGGGGGTATAGCCGTTCACTTCTCTGGCTGCCTGTACGCACCGTCGTTAGCTCCCCAGCTGCAGGAAAACAACACGTTTTTGGTTTTTTTTGCTGGGCACTTTTTAAGTATGTCCAAATGCAGCATTTTTTCTAGGACCTCAAAATTCATAGAACTTTTTTTCCCTTCCAAACAGCATCTGCATCCGAAAACATATCCGACATTAACAAATGGCTATTTGTTAAGTGTTTTTTTTTTTGCATTGTGTGTAATCTGGAGCTCTCCTTTAATGATTGGGCTCTTATATAACCGGTCTAAACTTCTTTAAACCTTACGTATCCTCTAGAAAATTGACATGCTTTCCACCAGTAGTGATTTATTCAATTAATAGACATTGTCTTGTATATCTTGCTTGCTTTCTGTTTTTCTGTTTAATAGGTCATATTCTCATTACATCTCCCTGTCTTCTTGTTAGGACCAATCAAGTAAATGCTGGAGGTTGTGGTGGAGGGCAGAAGAGTTATTAGCTGAATTGATATGGTCACTTCAGCTTTTTGCGTTTTTTGTCCTGTGCTGGAGATATCTCTAGATGGGCACTTAAAGCAGAGATCTGCCTAGAACTAAAAAAAATTAAAAGTCAGCAGCTACACATACTGTATAATAATATCACTGTGTAATAATAGAACACTTACCTGTCCTGGAGTCCAGCGATGTTGGCACCTGCCGCTGATCTTCGGATCGGGGGTCGGGTGCAGCCGCGTCCATTGCGGGTAAGGGTACTCGGCAGTGTAGCCCTACAGCTTTATGCTGGGCGCCCTACTTCATATGTGCGAGGCTCCGCTGCACTCTGCTATTGGCCCGGTGGCAAGTAGCAGAGTGAGGAAGGAGGAGGGAGCCGGGCTGCTGGCGTCCGCGGCCACCGGCCCGAGCTCCCAGATGTGTGGAAAAGGGCACCTGTCAAAGGTGTCCTCTCTCCCCCCCCCCCCCTTCACCGAAAGGTGCCAAATGTGACACCTGAGGGTGGGGGAATCCAATGAGCGGAAGTTCCACTTTTGGGTGGAACTCCGCTTTAATGTGAGAAGGAGTTATATAACTTATAATAGGGCTCAAAATGTCAACTCCTGAGCTACTAGCCAGGCCTTAAGGGTTACTCGCCACCAGTTGCCCCACCCAACCCCTACCCTACCTCACCCCACCCCTAAACATGCCCTCAGAATTATCTCATGAAATGACAATTAAATGTTTTATGTAGAATTAAGTTACAAAAATACATTTTAACAATGTGTTTATCAGTGCCCATCAGTGCAGCCTCACCAGTGCTCATCAGCACAGCCTCATCAGTGCCCATCAGTGCAGCCTCACCAGTGCCCATCAGTGCAGCCTCACCAGTGCCCATTAATGCAGCCTCACCTGTGTCCATCAATGCAGCCTCAGCTGTGTCCATCAATGCAGCCTCAGCTGTGTCCATCAATGCAGCCTCACCTGTGCCCATCAATGCAGCCTCACCTGTGCCCATCAATGCAGCCTCACCTGTGCCCATCAATGCAGCCTCACCTGTGCCCATCAATGCAGCCTCACCTGTGCCCATCAATTCAGCCTCACCAGTGTCCAACAATGCAGCCTCACCAGTGCCCACCAAGGCAGCCTCACCAGTGCCCATCAAGGCAGCCTCACCAGTGCCCATCAATACAGCCTCACCTGTGCCCTACAATATAGCCTCAGCAGTGCCCAATAATGCAGCCTCACCAGTGCCCAACAATGTAGCCTCAGCAGTGCCCAATAATGCAGCCTCACCAGTGCCCAACAATGTAGCCTGACCAGTGCCCACCAATGCAGTCTGACCAGTGCCTATCAATGCATCGTGACCAGTGCCCACCATTGTTCTGTCTATCAAACTATCTGGGCCAGGAGGCGAGACTGTGTGTGTCGGCGAGCCACGAGCGACCAGCAATTCAAATGAAAGCTGTTACAGCGGGCAATCCCCGCTCTGTGATGACGGCTCTCTCTTCCCCTGGGCAATCACTGTGAGAACGGCTCCCATTGAACCTTGTATACCGGCAGTACTCATCCCCCCTCCAAGGCAGCCCATGCTCACCCTCAATAATTTTCCACTCGAGCAGGCGAGTGGAAAATTTGAGAGCTGGCTTATAGTGTATAGTTACCTTTCAACATGTTGCTTGTTGTTGTTGTGGGGGCACATAGATGTACAGTATTTTCTTTGCCGGATTCAAGTGTATATAAATCCCAAACTTAATTTTACATTTTGAATGGAATGGGAAGGAAGGGTTTTTAACCCCGGACAGGTTTTAATTCCTGCCTGTGTCCCCGCTAAGTATAGTTTGCTTTCTCTGTTTGTCCTGCTAACTACTGTTACGGCACTGAAAGTGATATAGAATCCAATATGTAACAGTTGTCATAGGAACTGGAATAAAACAGAAAATCTTCTAATGATGACCCCGGGCCTGGTGACAACTGTCTAAGAGGGAATTTCCTTTATTTTTGAGAGATTTCCCTCAATCTTTCTGTTGTGACTTCAGGACAGGGAGTCATGGCAAATTTCATCAGACAGCTAAAGCTAAAAATATAACTGACATGGGTTTAGCAATTCTCTACTCTATCCAAAACTAAATACAAATGTAATATATTGCAGCTTACCCAACCCTGAGATGTGATTGCGGCATTCGTTTTATCCTCTGTTTTTTTCCTTTTTTTTTAATCAAACCATCTGGCCACCGTATCTGTGGAGGTGCAATGTAGCCACCCTTGAACAGCGGCATTGTCAGCTTGTGGAGAAAAGATAGATGGACATGTGTAGTGGTTCTCAACCATGGTCCTCAAGTACCCCCAACAGGCCATGTTTTGAGAATTTCTCAAAATAAGATAGATAAAATAGCTGTCAAAAATACCAAGCCATTGACTCTGATTTAAAGCACCTGTGCAAGATAAAGGAAAACCTGCAAACATTACCTGTTGGGGATTCTTGAGGACTGAGGTTGAGAACCACTGGACTAGTAGATTTAGGACGTGACTTAAAAATTAAAGCCTAACTCCCAACATGTTTTAATCAGTTATAGCAACATTTTTTTTTACTTTTGGGAATAAGGTTTTAACTATATAAATACTAGCCCTGTCAGTGTTACCTGGTTTATTTCAGCCCTCTAACCTCTACTTTTCCTGGACAAGAATTTGGTCTTCTTAATGGAAATTGAAAAAAAAACACACTTATTGGCAGGACCAACGTGTAAAAAAAGTTATGGTGGGGGGAGTTCACAGTGGGCAGAACTTCACATGCTGGTGATCTCCGCCGTTTCAGGTGTCGAGAGTTGGCTAGTAGGTGCCCTGGTCGTGTGGGGTGCATGCCGCGTTCGTGTCTAGGAGCGTTTTTGAAAAAAAACATTTTTTTAAAAAATGGATACGCCTGTAAACAAAATCTCTCCTAGACGCAAGTTACCACTTTTAGGCGCGTTTACAAGCTGTTTGGCGTTTCAAATGCCTCTGAATTGGCGTCTGAACCCATTTTTTTGCGTTCCAAAAAAAGCCTCTAAACTCAACTGCCTGGAAATGCCCTTAAACGACCCTGTGTAAATGTACTGATAAGATAACATAGAGGAAAGCTGAAAAAAACGCCCAAATGCCTCTAAACATCCGTTTACCAGCAGCAGTGTAAATGAGGTCTTATTGTAAAAGTCAAATTAATTGTTCTCTGTGAAATTTGTGGTGTGTATTGCCCAATGCGTCTTTATTCTTTACAAACATTAGCTTGAAACACTCTTTATTTTATGTATAGGTAAACATTTGTTGAGTTGAACATTCCCATCTTCTTTTTTCTCTTTCTGTTTCTTGCATGTTAAATCACAGTAATTTTGTATTAAAAGTAGCAAAGCATCAGAGAGGAAAATAACACATAATGCACATTTCCTACATTTAAACGCCTTCCTCTGCAATTTTTTCCTGTCATGTGCAAATGTTTTCCAACATCTTTAGTTGTAGTGTATGGAAGAAAAATGTTTTAATGTTGTCATGTCACACAAGTGATCTTAATCTGTATAATGTGCAGCCTGCAAGAGCAATCTAATTTATTTGAAGGAAACTGCTCCGCCACCTGCACACAGTTATTTTTTCTGTTTTTAAAGCTGAACTCCAGGCAGATAGAAAAGACACAAATTATTATGCGTTTGTATTTGTTGCTACATTTTGCAAGTAAGTACCTGGATTTTACTTTTTATCAGCTTTTTGCGATCTCTGTAGGAGTGTAGGAGCTTAGACCAGGGGAGGGTGCAGCAGTGATCTTGTGCTGAAATGAACATGGTGATAGGAGTAGAAAGCAGAGTGTAATAAAGATTAATTAACCACTTCAAGACCAAGCCTTTTCTGGTACTTTTTATTTACAAGTTTAAATCAGTATTTTTTGCTAGAAAATGGCTTATAACCCCCAAACATTATATGTATATTTTTTTTTTAGCAGAGACCCTAGGGAATAAAATGGCGATCATTGCAATTTTTTATGTTACATGGTATTTGCTCAGTGGATGTTCAAACACAATCTTTTTGGGACAAATACACTTTAATGAATAAAAAAGCAAAACGCAGTACCCCAATTTTTTTGTAAAATAAGAAAGATGATATTACGCCTCGTAAATAGATACCTAACATTTCATACTTTAAGGTTCATTGAATGGTGACAAAATATGGTACTTAAAAATCTCCATAGATGACACTTTAAAAATATTTACATATTGCCTGTTTAGAGTTACAGAGGAGGTCTGGCGCTAGAATTATTGCTCTTGCTCTGTTTGCATCAATACCTGACGTGTGGTGCTAACACTATTTACATATGCTTGCGCAACTTGCATATGCATTCGCTCCTGCGTGCGAGCATGGAGGGATGGGTCTTTAAATTTTTTTTACACTGTCCCTTTCATTTTGTTATCACTTTTATTTTACTGTAAACATCCCTTGTAATAGAAATAAGGATGATATTGGGTCAAAAAGACCCCAATCTCTCCTTTTACCTTTAAAAGTCAAAGCTCAAAAAAAACTGTGATTTTTTTTGCTTAAAAAAAAAAAAAAAAAAAAAATGTTTACTTTCGCCCTAGGTTTGGAGTGACATCAGTCTTGACGTTGCTTACGTCCTCCAAGGTCATAGAGGTGATCAGAGACGATCTGGTCTCTGTTTGCCTCTGTGACCAACCTGCAGCACCGTCAGATCGTTTCTCATGCACACCGGTAAAAACGATTTTATGGTTCATGCAGATTCCTCTGCAGATGCACCAATGTGCATATTGATTCCTATTGTCACTTACATTTTTCACATAATATTGCAGAGGAAAAAGCCACATACAGGTAACATCTTAAAACAAAAGGGTAAACTGTGAATGAAAAATGAAAATGTAATGTTATGGCATAGGATTAAAAAAAAACACACACCTGCCTATCCTTTATGTCTAAGGAAGCCACCATATTATCCTCTTGATCCTTTGATCTACAGTTTCCATGATGCTGCACGTGTGATCAGTTATGACACCAGCCATTTGTTGGCTTGACAGTTTGGTTGAGAGCAATAGCAACTCTGACAGGTATCATCCAATGTAGCTGTTTTGAGAGACCGGTAAATCATTGGGTTTAGTTCTGAGAAAGGAGCAAGCTACTCGAAGACAAAAGCCTTTCCTTTGGTGCATAGGCAAGCCTACATTTCATAAATCTGTTTGTTACAAAGGAGACCTTTGAAGCCATTTTTGCAGATGTAGCACTCTCCTAGTTTAGAGTAGGCTGCTAGGTAAATTTAGTTTAGTTCCTCCGTGGAGCAGGGGATGATTGCTTAGGGCTGCTCAGTTTTTCACAGGCTGCTGTTCTGCTACTTTTCCATGTCTTCTACAGGCTTCTAGAAGCATAGTAGGAGGAGAGCAGAACAGGCAGCCTTATTATTCATGGGACCTCCGCCAATCCCTGGGGAGGTATGCCCAGAAAGTTAAGGGAGAACCCATAAGTAGTCTGAGGCTTGAGTAGGAGGAGCAGTGTTCCTGTGCCCAGTCCTGCAGGAGGAGACCCCTGTGCAGCAGTTCTGCCCCTGAAGCAGAGGCTTGGGAGGAAGCCAGTCTGAAGACACTGAGGTCCCAGCTAGGCCTATCTGGGGTGCCTATTTACAAGTCCTAATTTAAGGATCCAGTTGGGTCAGGAGAAAGCTCATTGAGAGAGCCCGGAGGAAGCTGTGCGAGAAAGCCCAAGTTGTCCAGAAGTGATGTGAGTCTTCATCTCCCTCACTGGGCAAAGCCTGCAGGATATCAGCGGGAGGCAACCAATGACCAACTTGTTTATTCCATGCCTAGAATTCTGACTTGTTGTTGTCCTTACAAATCATGGAGGTCATACAAAATACTAGATAAGTCGTTTTTGCTCTGGGGTATATTCATTTTTGTATCAACTAATTTGAGTAAAACTGATCATTTTGTAATGTAAGTTATATTATTAACCTTACTTTCATATAATGAGCAGAGGCGTAACTAGAACCTTCAGGGTCCCGGCGCAAGAAATTATTAAGGGCCCCCCTGACCCCTGGCCAGGGCCCTTCCCTCTTCCCACTGATCCTGGGGCCCTTTACTCCCATCACTGGGCCCTTTATTACGGTCTTGCGGCGGGACACTTTCACAAGTTTTGCCACGGACCCCCTTTCTGCCATCTTCTAGCCTCCCCATGGTGGTGAAATGCCAGGGTGCAAATGTGATCTTTGCAATTCTGATACCCTCACTGGTGTCAGTTTTTAATTTCTGTTATTTTAATTTTATTATTTTTACCATTTAATTGTATATTTTTTTTAATTTTATTTTTTATTATTTTTTACATTTTTTTTTTTAGGAGCCCTTTTGGGGGGGGCTTTAATGAGATATCAGGGGTCTAAACAAACCTCAGCCCTCAATCTCCATCTGTGTAGCCTCAGCTGCACAGAATGAATGGACAGGAATAGTTGTGTATCGAGCCTCCCAGTACAGCAGCTGGCAGGAGAGAGGGGGGGGGGGGGAGAGACAGCAGCGCTGTGGGGGACAACGACCAGGAGAGCACATGGACCCAGGAACAACAGAAAAGTGAACTGGATAGGAGGGGCGGTGCGGGCAGCTTATACAGGAACCATTAGGAGCAAAGTGGAGGACATTGGTTCCTCTAAATGCCGCCCCGCCATCCCTCTTATCCAAGTGCACAGGGGAGGCACTGCAAGCCCTGCAACCCCTGTAGTTACGCCCCTGGAATGA
The DNA here is from genome assembly GCA_018402905.1 of Glandirana rugosa. NCBI lineage: Eukaryota > Metazoa > Chordata > Amphibia > Anura > Ranidae > Glandirana > Glandirana rugosa. The sequence continues at coordinate 1,183,413 of BLSH010116917.1, read as the reverse complement.
GCTAAACAAATGTTCTATAATCCTCAGTTTTGTTAAAATTTTTTGAGTTCTTCTCAAAAGGGGTGTACTCATTTATGCTGAGCATTGTATGTATGCAACAGATATACCACCTGTATGTGTATTGTATATATGCATGTAAAAAAAATATATATCATTTTTACGTGGAGCTAAACGCGACCAATAAAATACTGCAAACAGGCTGCTCTTTATTGCAGTAGGGATGTGCTATGACTCTTCTGCAGTAACAAACACTTACCTACCCGCTCATAGTCTTCTTTTGAATGCACACTGGGCTGTGCATGTTTCAAAATAAAAGACTTCCAAGTACATGGATGGGATGATGCATTCCCTGACCAGACAATCAAGAGGCTAAAACCCAGCATCCGGAGGTAGCTGGGAAGAAGAAGACATCAGCCAGCGAGGGATTCAACTACCATATTGCTGGAATGAGGAGGCGAGTAATTCTTCGAGTTTAGTTCCACTTTAAAATCCAATTTTTTTTTTTTTTGAGTACTTTGCAAATATATGTAAAGCCACCTCTGCATGGTATTAACTGTAAACTGCATTTACAACTTGGGATGTGTATAAATATATATATTGTGTTTGTGTGTGTGTATATGTATGTGTGTATATATATATATATATATATATATATATATATATATATATATTTGCACCGATATTGTCTTTTTATTAGCGAGTACGAGTACCAATACTTTCGGTCCAGTATTCGCTGATAACAAGTACCGATACTTTGTGGTGTGATTTGCGTCAATACAAAGAACTGCAAAGAATTGTATGCAATTTGAACAGGAATACGGTGCGGTTCCTGTCAGAATCGCATACGATTACCCGTACTGCTCGTGTGTGTGTGTGTGTGTGTGTGTGTGTGTGTGTATGGGAAAAGAGCTATCCAGTGGGCAGTTTATATAACCTGCTCTGGGACACAGTGGGTATAGGGCGGAAGTGATGTCAGCTTGGGGGTGGTCCGCCTCTACATCTCCAGCCCTGTGATCTTACTGATCCAGTGCCCGTGATTTACTATCATCGGTGGGACCAGGACACTATGAAGATTCTGCATTTGGCCAGATATGTACTGTGAGACATTTTTAATAAACTGCCCACTAGGTGGCGCTTTTCCCTTGCTACACACACACACACACACACACACACACACACACACACACACACACACACACACACACACACACACACGGAAATTGCACAGGAATTGCACCGCATTCTCGTTCAAATAGCATACGATTCTTTGCAGTGCGATTTGCGCCAATTCATTTTGTATCGGTTTCAGTATTAGGAGCCCCCACTGCCCCAAAGCACCCACCCCCCATGTTGAAGGCATGTGGCCTGGCATGGTCTAGGAAGGGGGGGGGGGCGCTCGCTCGCCCCTTTCTTTCCTGACCTGCCCGTCTGTGTGCTTGGATAAGGGTCTGGTATGGATTTTGAGGGATCCCACACCATTTTTTTTTTTGTCGTGGGGGTTCCCCTTAAAAGCCATACCAGTCCGAAGGGTCTTTAATCTCTTGGGGGGGGACCACACACAAATTTTTTTTTTCATTTTTGAGGGGGGTTCCCCTTTAACGTCCTCATCACTGCAAGTCGGATCATCATGATCTATTATAATCGTCTGCGTTTTTACAGCTCTAGCACTGGAGCCTCAGGACGCACTGGTCCTGGTTTTTTTGTTGTAGCTTAAAAAGGCCTGCGCCAGTTACAGCTCAAAAATGTGTGCGTATGTATGAGGCCATTGAATAACACGGAGAGGCGTTTTTAAGCTGTAAAAAAAAGCTCAAAAACGTGGCTGTAAAAACGTCCGTGTGTATGAGGCCTAAAAGGTGACAATCTGTACTGGAATGGTGGCTTGTCATCCTCTCCCCTGTTCACTTCAGCTTCTGATTCTCACACTGGGAAATGCTGCAGTATCTCTATGGCTGCCCATCCCATCTCTGCTTTAAAGTTTTCACTGCAGCAGTGAAATGTTATGCAGTATAAATTTAAAATTCTACAGGTTTCTTTTAGAAAAAAAAGCTAAAAAAAACCTAGGTTAAAATACCGTACATAGGATTGCTTTTCAAATAAGAGCTTACACTGGTCTGTATGTATCTGCAGCCTAGTTCCTTTGGTTAGGAATCCATTCTTAACTAGCCCCTTATGAAAAGCTTTGTACGTGCTGTAATATTTGTTCATATTCTGCTCTGCAGTAGAAAAGGTTATACCTCTCAGATCTCGGCTGCAAGGAATTTGTGCGTAACAAGTATCAGATCCTGTACTGCACCGAAGAAATGGATTTTTGTTATTCTGGTACTTTAGCAAATTACCCATGTGAGAAATGTTTTTTTTTTCATGATCATTTGCATTTTTATTATAATCTTGATGAAATGTAACTGCCTAGTTGTTAAGAGACATCATGGTTAATGAGCACTAATAAAATAGAAGTTTTAAAATATATATATATATATATATATATATATATATATCAGGGAAAAGAAGTATTGAACACGTCACCATTTTTCTCGGTAAATATATTTGTATAGGTGCTTTCGACATGAAATTTTCACCACGTCAGTAACAACCCATACACTCCATAGATACTAAAGAAACAAAACAAATTAGACCAGAAATTAGGTTATGTGTAATAAACTGGAATGACACAGGGAAAAAGTATTGAACATATGGAGAAATGGAGGTGCTATCAGTAATTAGAAAGCAATCCTGCCCCTTGTCAGTGCAAACTAATATCAGCTAGTTCAATCTCAACTGATGGCCTATAAAACGGTGTCTCATTACCAAGGTGTCACACAAGAAACATCGCATTATGGGTAAAAGCAAAGAGCTCTCTCAAGACCTTTGCAACCTTATTGTTGCAAAACTTACTTATGGCGTTGGATACAAAAAGGATTTCTAAACTTCTGAATCTTTCAGTGACCACTGGTGGGGCTATAATCCTGAAGTGGAAAGAACATTATTTCACCATAAACTGGCCATGACCAGGTGCTCTTTGCAAGATTTCTGACAGAGGAGTGAAAATAATTATCAGAAGAGTTGTCCAAGAGCCAAGGACCACTTGTGGAGAGCTTGATAAAACCTGGAATTAGCAGGTACAATTGTTTCAAAGAAAACAATAAGTAATGCACTCAACCGCCATGGCCTGTATGCACGCTCACCACGCAAGACTCCATTGCTGAAGAAAAAGCCAGTACCGGTCAAATACCACTTTATTACAAGAAAGGTGAAGTCCTAATATCGGGGTGGTCACCAGTGACTTTCTAAGTCTTCAAATCTTTAGGAAAAACATAGGTTGCGGTATTCATTCAAAACGTTGTTATTCCAACGTTTCCAGAACTCTCTCGAGAAACGAAAATGGGTATTACGCTACAAAGAACACACTGTGGAACCATTACTCTGTGGCAAAATATCCGGTAGTCAACTCTAAC
>BLSH010116917.1:1161676-1179951 GCA_018402905.1 Glandirana rugosa | reverse complement strand
TAAATTTAAAATTCTACAGGTTTCTTTTAGAAAAAAAAGCTAAAAAAAACCTAGGTTAAAATACCGTACATAGGATTGCTTTTCAAATAAGAGCTTACACTGGTCTGTATGTATCTGCAGCCTAGTTCCTTTGGTTAGGAATCCATTCTTAACTAGCCCCTTATGAAAAGCTTTGTACGTGCTGTAATATTTGTTCATATTCTGCTCTGCAGTAGAAAAGGTTATACCTCTCAGATCTCGGCTGCAAGGAATTTGTGCGTAACAAGTATCAGATCCTGTACTGCACCGAAGAAATGGATTTTTGTTATTCTGGTACTTTAGCAAATTACCCATGTGAGAAATGTTTTTTTTTTCATGATCATTTGCATTTTTATTATAATCTTGATGAAATGTAACTGCCTAGTTGTTAAGAGACATCATGGTTAATGAGCACTAATAAAATAGAAGTTTTAATATATATATATGTATATATATATATATATATATATATATATATATATATATATCAGGGAAAAGAAGTATTGAACACGTCACCATTTTTCTCGGTAAATATATTTGTATAGATGCTTTCGACATGAAATTTTCACCACGTCAGTAGCAACCCATACACTCCATAGATACTAAAAAAACAAAACAAATTAGACCAGAAATTAGGTTATGTGTAATAAACTGGAATGACACAGGGAAAAAGTATTGAACATATGGAGAAAGGGAGGTGCTATCAGTAATTAGAAAGCAATCCTGCCCCTTGTCAGTGCAAACTAATATCAGCTGGTTCAATCTCAACTGATGGCCTATAAAAAGGCGTCTCATTACCAAGGTGTCACACAAGAAACATCTCATTATGGGTAAAAGCAAAGAGCTCTCTCAAGACCTTTGCAACCTTATTGTTGCAAAACATACTTATGGCGTTGGATACAAAAAGGATTTCTAAACTTCTGAATGTTTCAGTGACCACTGGTGGGGCTATAATCCTGAAGTGGAAAGAACATTATTTCACCATAAACCGGCCATGACCAGGTGCTCTTTGCAAGATTTCTGACAGTGGAGTGAAAATAATTATCAGAAGAGTTGTCCAAGAGCCAAGGACCACTTGTGGAGAGCTTGATAAAACCTGGAATTAGCAGGTACAATTGTTTCAAAGAAAACAATAAGTAATGCACTCAACCGCCATGGCCTGTATGCACGCTCACCACGCAAGACTCCATTGGTGAAGAAAAAGCATGTTGAAGCTCATTTAACCACTTATGGACTGCCCGCCGTCATTACTTTGCCGTGGAATACCGTATCATTTTTTAAAGCGGGCGATCCGCTTTTTAGAAAAAAGTGGTCCCTACGGCGGATTCGCCGTAAGATCACTTTTATCGGGGGCGGAATAGGGGCCCCCGCCACTTTCCGGTTTTCTCCGTCGCTTACTGGATCCATCGGTACGATCAGAGACGATGGGTTCCACTCCCCTCACTGCCTGGATGCCAAGTGAGGGCAAGATGGCGCCCGCTTGGTTCCATGGCACTGAAGAGCGGAAGTGACGTCAAACGTCACTTCCGCCCAATGCAGTTTAGTGTAAATATGAGATTTGAGGTCTTTTTGACCCCAAATCTCATATTTAAGAGGTCCTGTCGTGCTTTTTTTCCATTACAAGGCGAACGCATACGTAAGTCCCGTCCACATATGAAAACGGTGTTCAAACCACACGTTAAGTATCGCCACGATCGTTGGAGCGAGAGCAATAATTCTAGCACCAGACCTTCTCTGTAACGCAAAACTGTTAACCTGTATACATTTTTAAACTTCGCCGATGGAGATTTTTAAGTGCCAAAGTTTGTCACCATTGCACAAGCGGGAGCGCAATTTTGAAGCATGACATGTTAGGTATCAATTTACTTGGCATAACATTATCTTTCACAATATAGAAAAAAATTGTGCTAACTTTACTGTTGTCTTATTTTTTAATTCAAAAAAGTGATTTTTTTTTCCAAAAATTTTGCGCTTTTAAGACCGTTGCACAAATACGATGTGACATATATATAATGTTTGGGGGTTCTAAGTAATTTTCTAGCAAAAACAATGATTTTAACTTGTAAACATCAAATTTCAGAAAGAGGCTCTCTGTGCAACATTTAGACAAGCCTGTGAAATACTGGGAGAATATAGTCTGGTCAGATGAGACCAAAATTGAACTCTTTGGATGCCATAATACACACCATGTTTGCAGATGGCACTGCAAGTCACCCCACAAACACCCCAATACTAACAGTGAAGTTTGGAGGTGGGAACATCATAGTGTTGGGCTGTTTTTCAGCATGCGGTACTGTCAAACTTCATGTCATTGAAGGACGGATGAATGGAAAAATGTACCAAGACATTCTTGATAAAAATCTGCTGCCATCTGCCAGGAAGATGAAGATGAAATAAGGGTGGACATTTCAGCAAGGCAATGATCCCAAACACAAAGCCAAGGAAGAGGTAGACATAGAAGGGAATGAAGAGGACATGCAGGCAGTGTTAAAGGAGGATGCAGAATATTTCTCACTTCCAGACTCCTATGCACCTAAAGCAGCTTTGTGCAACTTATGCTTGCTAATGTGGATATGCACACTTTTGCTGTGTGCAAAAGCCTTGGCATTGTCACACTTGATTCTACGGTCCCACCTTGTATCCTTTGGGTACAAAGAGACCTTTAAAAAGTCATTCCCCTTTCATGAACAAATAGAATGGGCAATCCACTATTCATTGGAAAAGGAGTTCATCTGTTATAGTAGTTGATCCTGCCTACTCAGTCTTGAACAAGCATCAGACTGTACTAATTGAAAGTTTTCCTTCATTCAAAGATTCTGCAGATTGGAAATTTGAGAGGGTCTTAAATGCTCTGTACACATTTGCAGGCCCAGTTCTGCATCCAGCTATTGCTGCAATTTGTGTCTGTCGAGCTGTAGCTAACTGGATTAGGCAATGAACAGCCAACACAATCCTGTATTCTGGACCGTGCCTTAAAGGGGCTGTAAACCCTCGAGGTTTTTCACCTTCATGCATTCTATGCATGAAGGTGAAAACCTCCTGCACTGCAGCAGCCCCCCAGAGCCCCCCTTTTACTTACCTGAGCCCGATTGTTCCAGCGACGGGGACGAGCACACTCCCTCCAGCCAGTGTCTCGGGTCCTCATTAGATAGATTAATAGCAGCAGGAGCCATTGGCTCCCGCTGCTGTCAATCAAATCCAGTGACGCGGGAGCCGGGGGGCAGAGCTGAGTCTTGCTGTCTGTGTCAATGGATGCAGCAGCAGGACACAGGAACGCGCCCGCACGAGTGCCCCAAGGGAGAGCGGATCTCCAACAGGGCACTCGAGAAGAGGAGGAGACAGGAGCGCTGCTGAGGGACCCCAGAAGAGTTTGTTGTTTTTTTTAAAAAAACTAACCTTTACATATGCTTTAACTGAGCAATTATAGTTATTTTCTCCTGCTCTGCTCTTTTGTTTGGATACCCTAGAACAATTATTTAAACAGATCTCCAGAATCTCCATTCACATGCACAGAATATTGTGACTAAAAGTCTGGATGGCCTATCCGTGCTTATCAGTGCAGCCTCATCAGTGCCCATTAGTGCCATCTCATCAGTGCCACCTCATTAGCGCCCATCAGGGCAGCCTCAGTGCCCATCAGTGCAGCCAGTGTCATTAGTACAGTGACAGTGCATATTTTTAGCACTGATCACTGTATTAGTGTCACCGGCTCTTGCAAAGTGTCAGAATGTCCACTGCAATATTGCAGTCCCGCTATAAGTCGCTGATCACTGCCATTACTAGTATAAAAAAACAAATAAATAAATAAAAATTCCATAAATATATCCTATAGTTTGTAGACGCTATAACGTTTGCGTATACCAATCAGTATACGCTTATTGGGATTTTTTTTACCAAAAACATGTAGCAGAATACATATTGGCCTAAATTTTATGAAGAAATTAGATTTTTTTTTACTTTTTGTTTTCTTCAATGTGCTTTACAACAGAAAGTAAAAAATAGTGTTGTTTTTTCAAAATTATCTGTCTTTTTTATTCTATAGTGCAAAATATAAAAAATGCTGTGGTGATCAAATACCACCAAAAGAAAGCTCTATTGTGGGGAAAAAATGACATACATTTTATTTGAGTATAGTGTCACACAACTGCGCAACTTTCAGTTCAAGTACCGCAGCGCCGTATTGCATAAAATGGCCTGGTTATAAGGGGGTAAATCTTCCAGAGGTCAAGTGGTTAAAGTGGAACACCCTAAAAGGGAAGTTTGACTTTATGTCCTCCTCCCTTCTCTTACACTCTTGGCTATTTTTTTTTGGTGGGGGAGCAAGTACCTAGGCGATTGCTATGGAAGCTCGCCCCCTGCTTACAACTTCTTGGGCACCTCGCAGGTCCCAGGAGGCTGTGAAGCCGCAAGGAGTCAGAGCCAACTTCCCACACTAAACATACCAATGGTGGGGATCTGAAGAACTGGCCCAGGTGAGGACAGTGCTGGGTCCTTGGACAGGTCAGTGTCCTTTTATTAAAGGTCTGTAGCTACAGTATTTGTAGCTGCTGACTTCATTGTTTTTCAAACAGGCTGAAGAACCTCTTTAATTGGCAGTATAGGCTTTATTTAAGCAGATGTCCAAGTTTAATGAGAACTGTGATGGATTGTAGCTCTTTAATACCATGTAATCTGTGTACTCTGGTGTAGAATATTCTACAAAATATCTCTTCCAACTATGAACATAATTAAAGGAAACTGTTAGGATAACTGTTATTGTCACTGCTGAGGATTATATCACTGACTGATTGTATCTGGGAATCCAGCAGTAGTTGGAGCCCTAGCTTTAACATGGTTTAACTGTCTCCACAAGTTACTTTTAAATGGCAAATTACATCTTGATGTGAAAGTGGTATGAAGTTGATTTTTTTTTGTATGGAAATGATGTGCTTTGATATATGAAACAACCGAAAACCAACAACAGTGCTATTCAGTAACATATGACAACCAGACAGATATTAGTGCCCACCTTAGGGCCCATTCACACTACAGCGATCTGACTTCAGGCACGACTTGATAGACGACTTCAGTGTGACAGGGCGACTTACAACGCGACTTGAAGCGACCTCCATGCCAGGCGACTTTGCCTGAGCCAATCAGAGAAGGGAGGGAGGGGGTTACCTGGAGAATACCTGAAAAAATGAATTTCTTCTTCCTGTAAATATACAGGTGCTGGTCATATAATTAGAATATCATCAAAAAGTTGATTTATTTCACTAAATTCCATTCAAAAAGTGAAACTTGTGTGTTATATTCATTCATTACACACAGATTGATATATTTCAAATGTTTATTTCTTTTAATTTCGATGATTATAACTGACGACTAAGGAAAATCACAAATTCAGTATTTCAGAAAATTAGAATATTGTGAAAAGGTTCAATATTGAAGACATCTGGTGCCACACTCTGATCAGCTAATTAACTCAAAACACCTGCAAAGGCCTTTAAATTGTCTCTCAGTCTAGTTCTGTAGGCTACACAATCATGGGGAAGACTGCTGACTGGACAGTTGTCCAAAAGACGACCATTGACACCTTGCACGAGAAGGGCAAGACACAAAAGGTCATTGTAAAAGAGGCTGGCTGTTCACAGAGCTCTGTGTCCAAGCACATTAATAGAGAGGCGAAGGGAAGGAAAAGATGTGGTAGAAAAAAGTGTACAAGGAATAGGGATAACCGCACCCTGGAGAGGATTGTGAAACAAAACCCATTCAAAAATGTGGGGCAGATTCACAAAGAGTGGACTGCAGCTGGAGTCAGTGCTTCAAGAACCACGACGTACAGACGTATGCAAGACATGGGTTTCAGCTGTCGCATTCCTTGTCAAGCCACTCTTGAACAACAGACAGCGTCAGAAGCATCTCGTCTGGGCTAAAGACAAAAAGGACTGGACTGCTGCTGAGTGGTCCAAAGTTATGTTCTCAGATGAAAGTAAATTTAGCATTTCCTTTAGAGATCAGGGTCCCAGAGTCTGGAGGAAGAGAGGAGAGGCACACGATCCACGTTGCTTGAGGTCCAGTATAAAGTTTCCACAGTCAGTGATGGTTTGGGGTGCCATGTCATCTGCTGGTGTTGGTCCACTGTGTTTTCTGAGGTCCAAGGTCAACACAGCCGTATACCAGGAAGTTTTAGAGCACTTCATGCTTCCTGCTGCTGACCAACTTTATGGAGATGCAGATTTCATTTTCCAACAGGACTTGGCACCTGCACACAGTGCCAAAGCTACCAGTACCTGGTTTAAGGACCATGGTACCCCTGTTCTTAATTGGCCAGCAAACTCGTCTGACCTTAACACTATAGAAAATCTATGGGGTATTGTGAAGAGGAAGATGCGATATGCCAGACCCAATAATGCAGAAGAGCTGAAGGCCACTATCAGAGAAACCTGGGCTCTCATAACATCTGAGCAGTGCCACAGACTGATCGACTCCATGCCACGCCGCATTGCTGCACTAATTCAGGCAAAAGGAGCCCCAACTAAGTATTGAGTGCTGTACATGCTCATACTTTTCAAGTTCATACTTTTCAGATTGGCCAAGATTTCTAAAAATCCTTTCTTTGTATTGGTCTTAAGTAATAATCTAATTTTCTGAGATACTGAATTTGAGATTTTCCTTAGTTGTCAGTTATAATCATCAAAATTAAAAGAAATAAACATTTGAAATATATCAGTCTGTGTGAAATGAATGAATATAATATACAAGTTTCACTTTTTGAATGGAATTAGTGAAATAAATCAACTTTTTGATGATATTCGAATTATATGACCAGCACCTGTAGATGGGGATCTGACTTGGGGGCGACTTCCATTTGATTCTATGGGCACAAGTCGGATAGAAGTCGCCTTGAAGCAGTACAGGAACCTTTTTTGAAGTCGGAGCGACTTCAGTAGTGTACAGTAACTGGTTCCTATGTGCATTTACTGATGCAGAATGGCTCTGTCCCGCAAATCGCCATTTATAAATGGCGGCTCGCTCGTGCGTAGCTAGCGGGCGGGAGCATGCTGTCGGCGGCGCATTCTCGTGCCCGCCGCAACCCTGCAGAAGCGTGCCCGCGGTGACCTGGCAAAGAAGAAAAACGGGGAACTGCTGATGTAAACGAAGCGGTTCCCCGCTCTGTCAGGTGGCATGTAAGAGATCTACTGAGCCCCCTCACAGTTAGAACACGCCTAGGGAACACAGTTAACCCCTAGATCGCCCCCTGCTGGTTAACCCCTTCACTGCCAATGACATTTATACAGTAATCAGTGGATATTTACATTTCTGATCGCTGTATAAATGTCATTGGTCCCAAAAAAGTGTCAAAAATGTCCCACATGTCCGCCCCAATATCACAGTCATGATAAAAATCGCAGATCACTGCCATTACTAGGTAAAAAAAAAAAAAAAAAATGGTAAAAACGCCAGAAATTAATTCTCATGGTTTGTAAACGTCGCAACTTGTGCGCAAACCAATCAATAAACGCCAATCGCAATTTTTTTTTTTTTTTACCACAAATATGAGGAAGAATATATATCGGACAAAACTGATGAATACAATTTTTTTTATATATATATATTTTCTTTTGGATTTGTATTTTAGCAAAAAGTAAGAAATATTGTTTTTTTTTCTTGCAAAATTGTCACTCTTTTTTTGTTTATAGCGGCGATCAGAAATGACGCAGACGTGATCAAATACCACCAAAAGAAAGCTTATTTGTGGGGAAAAAAGGACGCAAATTTCATTTGGGTACAACGTTGCACGACCGCAAAATTGGCAGTTAAAGTGACGCAGTGCCGTAAATCCTTCCGGGGCTGAAGTGGTTAAGACAGCTCTCATTCACTAACATGGGATTTCTTCTGTTAAGCCACTTGAGGTGGCTTGGGGCGACACAAGACGCCTCCCAAAGTCGCTGTAGTGTGAATGGGCACTTAGAGTGGGAAAAATAACAATAGCTGATATTTTTTTTCCTTCGTTGCCATGAGTTACTACACACCGCTGTTATTATTTCAGCCCATATGTCTTTTGCAGCAAAGGGATAATGACAGACCATTATACAACCCGTTTTGTGATTGTGACTTCTTATTCTTCGATTTTGTTGTCTGCTTGAAATGCATTTATTTTACATAAAAATCTTGCTTGCGAACAAAAAGATAATCTGTACCTACTGCCGATGGGATGGCCTGATGGCAGGCTTGCTCTTGTCTCTAGCGCTGCTGAAGAAAACCTAGTGACAGGTATGCTTAATTTAATTTCCTTGTCACCGTCAAAGGCAGATTGTTTACAATCAAGCAAGCAGCTTCCAAGTTACTGCTGGGATGCATTCCTCATTATGTACAGTAATGTTTTCCTTGTTTTTTTTTGTTTTTTTCTTAAAGTGGTACTAAAGGCAACGTCAAAATAACATATGTGTTGCAGTCTGTCTGTAGCTTTAACACAGCAGTCTTTGCTTTTCTGAGTCCCCTGGAAAAAAACAAAAACCCTTTTTTACCTGGTGACCCTGCAAGTCTGTTCATTTTCAACTTCCTTTAAAAGAAAAGTATGGGCTTTATTTTTATTTAAGAATCATACTTGCCTAGGTGGATACAGCATCGGTCTGATGCTCCATCTGTTCCCCGGTGCCTCTAAGAATCTGCCGATCACTCGATTTTCACAGCTTCCTGAGCAGAGAGCTGGTGAATGTCAGTCACCGACTCTCTGCTACGCCCCCTCCTCGCTCACTGGAGCGCTGGGCTGTGGAGGGGGCGGGAGCAGGCAGCTCAGGCTCTCAGTGGCTCGCTGAGAGGCTGAGCCTGGTGCCAGTCCAGGCATATGAGCGGTACCTGGCAATATGGTCGTGATCCTTCCTGGATCAGCTCTGTGACGTCAGCCGACAGCAGGCTTCAGCCCGCTGTCTGCTGAAAACGGGTCACAGGTCTGCATAACAAACTGCGTATGCTTTGTCTCCCTGGCCTTCATTCACATCCAAATCAATTAGGCGCGGGGATCCGTCACTTTCTAGTCCCTTATGTGATACTTACCTGAGTATATTATCCAGAGCGAGGCGTGGAGTGCACGCCAAGGCGAGCCTGGTTTATCCTATCTGTACATGCTGTAGACACCTAGTGCCAGGCCAGGCACAGCCACATGTGAGTGCAACTTTTATACATTTACATAGTTGGTAAGGCTGAAAAAGACACAGATTTGTCTGTCATTTGCTTTTAAAACGTTTAAATAAAACATACTACACCATAAAGCTCTTCTTTGTGTTCCTGGTGGAGTGTGTTCCCTCATCCCCAGCCTTGTCTGGAGGGAGTCCCAGAGTGGAGAGGTGTAAACCCAGGAATCCGTCTGTCATTTCCAAAAACATATTTTGACCTACTGTAAAAAGAGGTCAAACACCTTTAGTGAGTTGTCATCTACCTCATGAGCTTTTGTGGTGAAGCCTTTTTGAAGACACATCAATCCAGAAGCACTTTATTGTACTTATACAAGATTTGCTTTTGGTGTTGGGTTTCGTCACATTGGACTTTTTCAGTTTGCATTTCACATATATTACAGTTGTGCTCATAAGTTTACATACCCTGGCAGAATTTATGATTTCTTTGCCATTTTTCAGAGAATATGAATGAGAACACAAAAACATTTCTTTCACTCATGGCTAGTGTTTGGCTGAAGCCATTTATTATCAATCAACTGTGTTTACTCTTTTTAAATCATAATGACTACAGAAACTACCCAAATGACCCTGATCAAAAGTTTACATACCCTGGTGATTTTGGCCTGATAACATGCACACAAGTTGACACAAAGGGGTTTGAATGGCTATTAAAGGTAACCATCCTCACCTGTGATCTGTTTGCTTGTAATTAGTGTGTGTGTATATAAAAGGTCAATGAGTTTCTGGACTCCTAACAGACCCTTGCATCTTTCATCCAGTGCTGCACTGACGTTTCTGGATTCATGGGGAAAGCAAAACAATTGTCAAAGGATCTGCGGGAAAAGGTAGTTGAACTGTATAAAACAGGAAAGGGATATAAAAAGATATCCAAGGAATTGAGAATGCCAATCAGCAGTGTTCAAACTCTAATCAAGAAGTGAAAAATGAGAGGTTCTGTTGAAACCAAACCACGGTCAGGTAGACCAACTGAAATTTCTGCCACAACTGCCAGGAAAATAGTTTGGGATGCAAAGAATTTGCCCACAAATAACTTCAGGACTCACTGAAAACATGTGGTGTGGCTGTTTCAAGATGCACAATAAGGAGGCACTTGAAGAAAGATGGGCTGCATGGTTTAATCACTAGAAGAAAGCCATTACTACGCAAATTCCATAAAATATCCCGTTTACAATACGCCAAACAGCACAGAGACAAGCCTCAAACCTTCTGGCACAAAGTCATTTGGAGTGATGAGACCAAAATTGAGCTTTTTGGCCACAACCATAAACCCTACATTTGGAGAGTAGTCAACAAGGCCTGTGAAACCCGGAGGTGGATCGCTGATGTTTTGGGGATGTGTGAGCTACAAAGGTACAGGAAATTTGGTCAAAATTGGTGGCAAGGTGAATGCAGTATGCTATAAAAAAAATACTAGAGGAACATTTGCATTCATCAGCCAGGAAGCTGCGCATGGGACGTACTTGGACATTCCAACATACCAATGATCCAAAACACAAGGCCAAGTTGACCTGTCATTGGCTACAGCAGAATAAAGTGAAGGTTCTGGAGTGGCCATCTCAGTCTCCTGACCTCAATAACATTTGAGCCACTCTGGGAAGATCTCAAACATGCAGTTCATGGAAGACAGCCAGAGAATTTTCCAGGAACTGGAGGCTTTTTGCCAAGAGGAATGGGCAGCTTTACCATCTGAGAAGATAAAGAGCCTCATCCACAAATACCACAAAAGACTTCAAGCTGTCATTGAGGTTAGAGGGGACAATACACGGTATTAAGAACTGGGGTATGTACATTTTTGATCAGGGTCATTTGGATAGTTTCTGGTGTCATTATGATTTAAAAAGAGTAAACACGGTTGATTGATAATAAATGGCTTCAGCCAAACACTAACCATGAGTGAAAGAAAAGTTTTTGTGTTCTCATTCATATTCTCTGAAAAATGGCCAAGAAATCAGAAATTCTGCCAGGGTATGTAAACTTATTAGCACAACTGTATACAAATGGGGAAATGCATACATTCTAGTTACAAATAATGAAATGGGTCTTAGTCCCTGGGTTCAATATTTAGTTGGCCCACCCTTTGCAGCTATAACAGCTTCAACTCTTCTGGGAAGGCTGTCCACAAGGTTTAATGTGTCTATGGGAATGTTTGACCATTCTTCCAGAAGCGCATTTGTGAGGTCAGGCACTGATAGGGACAAGAAGGACTGGCTCACAGTCTCTACTCTAATTCATCCCAAAGGTATTCTATCGGGTTGAGGTCAGGACTCTGTGCAGGCCAGTCAAGTTCCTCCACCCCAAACTCGCTCATTCATGTCTTTATGGACCTTGCTTTGTGCACTGGTGTGCAGTCATGTTGGAACAGGAAGGGGCCATCCCCAAACTGTTCCCACAAAGTTGAGAGCATGAAATTGTCCAAAATGTCTCGGTATGCTGATGCCTTAAGAGTTCCCTTCACTGGAACTAAGGGGTCAAGCCCAACCCCTGAAAAACAACCCAACACCATAATCCCCCCTCTACCAAATGATTTGGACCAGTGCAAAGTCCTGACCTCAACACGATAAAACACCTTTGGGAAGAATTGGAGCAGAGACTGCGAGCCAGGCCTTCTCATCCAACATCAGTGCCTGACTTCACAAATGTGCTTCTGGAATAATGCTCTGAATTTGTGACAAGATTGACAGATATTTTATGCACTTAACGATCAGATATAGCAAATTGCTTTTAACCACTTGACCACTGGGCACTTAAACCCCTTAACAACCAGACCAATTTTCAGCTTTCAGTGCTCTCACATTTTGAATGACAATTACTCAGTCATGCAATACTGTACCCATACAAAATTTGCGTCCTTTTTCACACACATAGAGCTTTCTTTTGGCGGTATTTAATCACCGCTGGGTTTTTTATTTTTTGCGCTAGAATTAAAAAAAGACCGAAAATTTTGTAAAAAAATGAATTTTTCTTCGTTTCTGTTATAAAATTTTGCAAATTAGTAATTTTTCTTCATAAATTTTGGCCAAAATTTATACTGCTACATATCTTTGGTAAAAAAAAATAAAATTAGTGTATATTATTTGGTCCTTGTGTAAGTTATTGAGTCTACAAGCTATGGTGCCAATCACTGAATATTGATCACACCTGATGTACTGACGGCCTATCTCATTTCCTGAGACCCTAACAAGCTGGGAAAGTACAAATACCCCCCAAATTACCCCTTCTTGGAAAGTAGACATTCCAAGGCATTTAGTAAGGGTTATGGTGAATTTTTTGAAGTTGTAATTTTTTCCCACAATTCTTTGCAAAATGAAGATCCCCCCCCCCCCCAAAATTGTCATATGTTAATGGGTTATTTCTCACACCCAGCATATGCATAACACAAATTACACCCCAAAATACATTCTACTACTCCTGAGTATGGCGATACCATGTGTGTGAGTCTTTTACACAGCCTGACCACATACAGAGGCCCAACATGTAGGGAGCGCCATCAGGCGTTCTAGGAGCATAAATTACACACATAATTTCTTGACTACCTCTTGTACTTTTGAAGGTCCTGGAGCACCAGGACAATGGAAACACCCAAAAAACTACCCCATTTTGGAAAGCAAACACCCCAACGTATATTCTAGGAGGCATAATGAGTCTTTTGAACATGTCATTTTTTTCCACAAGTTTTTGGAAAATGTGGAAAGAAAATGAAAACACATTTTTTTTTTTTTACACAAAGTTGTCCATTTATACAATATTTCTAACACACAGCATGTACCTAGAAAAAATGGCACCCCAAAATATATTCTGCTACTCCTCCCGAGTATGGCGATACCACATGGGTGACATTTTACACAGCCTCACCACATACAGAGGCCCAACATGCAGGGAGCACCGTCAGGTGTTCTAGGGGCATACATTTCGAATCTAATTTGACTACCTTTTACACTATTGTGAGGCACTGTGGTGGAATGGATAGGCACTGTAGTGGCACAGATGGGCAGGGTAGTGGCATGGACGGGCACTGTAGTGGCATGGACGGGCACTGTAGTGGCATGGACGGGCACTGTAGTGGCATGGATGGGCACTGTAGTGGCATGGATGGGCGTGTAGTGGCACGGATGGGCAGTGTAGTGGCATGGATGTGTCACGCATGAGAACTGATGTGGTATGGATGAGCATGAATGAGGCACAAATGAGCCATGGATGGGTGGATGAGCACGGATGGGTGGGTGAACCCGGATGGGTGAGCATGAATGGATGGATGGGTGAGCACGGATGGGTGGGTGAGCATGGATGGATGGCTGGGTGAGCACGGCTGGGTGGGTGAGCATGGATGGATGACTGGGTGAGCACGGCTGACTGGGTGAGAATGGATGGGTGAGTATGGCTGGGTCGGTGAGCATGGATGGATGACTGGGTGAGCACGGCTGACTGGGTGAGAATGGATGGATCGGTGAGCACGGCTGCATGGGTGAGCATGGATGAATGGGTGAGCATGGATGAGCATGCATGGCTGGATGGGTGAGCATGGATGGATGGATGGGTGAGCATGGATGGATGGGTGGATGGGTGAGCATGGATGGATGGATGGGTGAGGATGGGTGGGTGAGCATGGGTTGAGTGAGGATGGGTGGGTGGTGGATGGATAGGGTGAGGATGGGTGGGTGATGGATGGATAGGGTGAGGATGGCTGGGTGGATGGTGGGGACTGAGGGTTGCATTGTGTAACTTAGCAGCGCTGTGGGCATTACATATCGCCCACAGTGCTGCAGCACCTCCTCTCCCCCCTCTCTCCTCTCGCAATGCACCGATCGGTGCGGAGAGGAGAGAGAAAAGCCGGCGGAAGCACCGGCTTGTTTACATGTGATCACACCGTCATTTGACGGCACGATCATGTGGTAAAAGGCCGCTCACAGCGGCCATTCATCGCGATCCGTGATCGGTCGGGTCCCCTGGACCCGACGGTCATGGATGTTCCCGTGTACGCGCCCCAGGGGGCGCACGGGAAGCGTGATTCTGGGAGGACGTCAATAGATGCCCTCTCAGGGTTAAGCAACCGCCCTGTAGACATCTTTTGTCTATAGGGCGGTTGTTAAGTGGTTAATATAGTATATAACAGACCAAAAGGGAGCAAATAGGAGAATTTCTGTTTAGGGTGGATTTTACAGAATATGTACAGTAGAGAATTCTGCAGTAGCAAAGATTTTATAGAAGGAGGATGCTCTTTTCTATGAGAATAAAGTGAGATCTCTGCAGCAGTTTTCACACAGCAGCCTTGAGGGCCAAATTACAAGGCAACCCACAGAAAATGCAGAACGGCAGCCATAATTAACGAGCCCTGCAAATATTATTTTACAGCCATTTTTCTCCTAAATAGAGAACTACTGAAGGATTTCATAATGAAGTATGTGATCCGAATGCAAAGGCCAACATTGAAGTAATTTGTATCATTCCTGTTTTTTTGTTAAAAGGACAAGTTGTATTGATGATTCATTTATTTCATATCTGTTTTGTGTAAAATAACCTGCTGTAGAATGTAATGTGGTTGATCCCTCTTGATGGGTATAAGTGCACTAATTTGCTCTGCAAGATCTGGCACTTAGGGTAGGGGCATATTAAATATTAAAAAAGCGTGGAAACTTTTTGAAGACCCCCCCTCCTCGTATAACCTATCAATACTGTTTGGGCAGTGGAGGCTCGCCAATAAGGACTGCTGGGGCAGTGCCCCACCAAAAAAATAAGTAAGAAATAAAAATTAACTATAATTATTAACCAACAGCAGCACAGCTAGAGAGAAACTCCAAACATAAAAAAATCTTTGCAATTTCTCTCTAGCTGTGCTGCTTTTGCTAATTGCTGGAATAGACAGATTAGATAAGAAAGAGAAGTGTAATCTACCTAGCAACAGGGCAGACGTCCCAAATCTCATTAAAAACCCTATCTAGAACACAGTAAAATTAATTCTCCACCCTCATTGGCTGCTTTCCAACATTCCATTCTAAGAATAGCTGAGTTCTGGGGCGTCTAAATCTACAGACCTTAAACTGCCTAGTCCATTTGGTCTCTGCCTGGGGGGGATCCAAGATTTTCTCTGCCTACAGTTACACATTCTGGCCAGCTGCCCAGCCATGTCCCCCCTCCACAAGTCGCACTCCGACACTTAGTCTCTACCTCCAGCAGTGTTTCCACTCTCCACCAGGGACCCTTCCCCCACCCACCATCCTGTACAGAGCAGAGGAGGACATGTGTGATCGCTCAATGGAGGAGAGGAGAGGGAGCAGCAGATCTCTTGCCGGGATAGATCATCATGGATGACTACAGCTTGAGGAATGAGAAGCTCAGAGGGACAATCAGATCCAAGCAGAGCTGTGTCTGCAAGGTAAGATCTCTGGGCATACATGACAGGGAGCTCCCAGCAATACACAGGCAGTGATTAGTCTGCATCCATAGATAACAGATAAGGCTGAACAGGTCCCTTCCAAAGCCCAGCAGTAGGATAAGAACTCTGAGCCGGCATGTAAGTCACAGGGAGTTCTCAGGGATACACAGGCAGTAATCTGCAATTAGTCTGCTGACAGTGGGGAACCACAGAGCTCAGCAGCACCGCACACCCTCTTCATACTTTACTGATTAACAGGCAGCTTCAACCAAAACAGCAACAACTCCACTCCTGGTGACTTCTTCATCCCTGCATTCAATGCATTGTTGGTAATGATTCATGACTTACAATGCAGGGACCAATAAGTCACCAGGAATGTAGTTGTTGCTGTGTTGGTTGAAGCTGCCGGTTTTCATGGAGCATTGCTCAGCCTCTGTGCACCTCAGCATCAAACACCAGAACAAGAGGAATGTCTACTCATGACCATTTCTCTACAATAACTGCTTTCCAACGAATGCCATCTTAAAGCGCCTGATTGTATAATTACATTTTGAACTTTTTTGGACAGATAATGAAGATTTACGTTAGTGAAGCTGGTCAGTTCCAAAAACCAGGGATATTTGTATGGCTCACCTTGTGTCAGGGGTGAGGATTTCCAGGGTTCCTATTATAAAATAAGGAATTAGGATGGAGCTTGATGGCATAGCATATACATGAAAACCCACATAATACCAGTCTATGCTGGGTTCCTGTGCAAACCTCACAGCTCATGTAGTTCTTTACCTTTGGAATTTAATGAATGAATGATCCAGCAATAGTTTATTGAGAATTAAGACTGACAGCTGAGTTATACTGTACATTGAGTGGGTGGAGTCTATAAGGGGTGTGGCTTCTAAGAAGTGGGATGGGCCAAAAAGGAAGGGCGGGGTCTAGCGCCCCACCATCTTAAAACTTCACCAGCCGCCACTGTGTTTGGGTATTAACAGATTTACTTTAAATAATTGCACACACCTCTCTATAAAAGGCCTCACAGCTGACAATGCATACTGTATTAGAGCAAAAGCCATGAGGTCAGATGAACTGCCTGCAGAGCTCAGAGACAGGATTATTGCAAGGAACAGATCTGGCTGGCAAAAGTAAATCACAAATTAGTACATAGAGATGATTCTGGGTTTATAACGACCAGATACACAACTATGAATATCAGATGCCTTTTTTTAAAATATGCAGTTCACCCCCTTGAATATAGAGAGCAGGGCGATACTGTCACTGGAAGCCATTAAGGCATTAATATACTTCATAGATACAGCCTGGGACAATGCTTTATTGGGTGGATCCACACGGTATACTCAGCCCCGACACCTTGCTTTGGCTCAGTAATGAACTACCTGAATCTTTCACACTTGAGAGAGCAACAAGGGTGTCCTCTCCTGCATTGGAACCATTGGCGATCTTAGTTTGACAGTCAGAGAACATGGCTGGATTTAGTAGGGAACGAATGGAAGATAAAATATCATTACATGCAGACAATGCACTCCTTTTCGTAGGTGTCATGGGACAGCCCTTAGAAACTCTTTTATTCTTATATCAAAGTTTGGTAGACTGTTTACCCTAGACCATTATAACCCTCCCTCCGACAAATCACATCTCAAATTGAAGTGATGTCTTCTTTTACGAAATCACCTCCAGTATTCAGGATTATCTGGAGAACAACCTTGTACCTCTGCTGTACAAATTCAAAGAATGTTGGCAAAGCTGCAGCTTGGTCCTATTGTTTGTAGGCAGAGTAAACTGGTTTAAAATAAGTTCCTTAGTTCCTATATATTTAACCCAATTCTCTCGTATGGGTTTCGCAAAAAATGGTATAAATTACTGAATGTCCAATTTTGTGATACAAATTGAAAAAAACGGCCAGCCGAGGATTAAACTTTCAACACTAATTACCAAAGGATGCAGGGGCTTGGCTGTTTCACATGCTAAAAACTATTTTGGATAAAGAATAGCCTATTCGGGCCAAAGTGGCTGCTCTAACCTCTAACGGGCTCATATTGACCTAAATGGAAGGTGGAGCCCTTACAAGAGAAACAACCTATCCCTATCCTATGATAGACCGATTAGATAAAGTATGGTTAACCACAAAATATACCTAATATATAAAGGCTTTCATTTATACACACCAGTTTGAAGTAATGTGCATTATAATGGATTTAAAAAACAAAAGGGTTTTGAGGCATTGCAGAGACAGGGAGTTTGGTTCCTACATGAAATATATTCCTCCAATACGTTGAAATTCTTTTGCTCACTACAGGTAGAGTATGACCTCCCAAAGGGAAAACAAAAAATTTAGGTAATATTACGTGTAATGAAGTTTGACCACACATATTTACTTTCGGAAATATATAATCCATATAAAACACCAATTGGTATGAAATAGATTAGCCAGATAGTATCCTATCCCTATCCAACAAAGAGAACATTCCCGAGGTGGAAGGTAAATCCAGTTATACTCGGGCAATCTCCAATCTCGTCGGTGAAACCGGGCTTATCCGATAAGAAATAGGTTTTATCAAAAATCGTACACTTTGTCGGTTCGGGGACGTAGGAAACCATTAATCACAACTTTCAAATTAGGAGCCGACCGGCAAAAAAAGTTAAACATAGTGTTTTAACCTGTAAGTCATTAAATATGGTAAAAAACGCTTTGGGTA
>BLSH010116917.1:1143835-1159192 GCA_018402905.1 Glandirana rugosa | reverse complement strand
CTTCTTGTCTTCAGCAAACTGTTTGCAGGCTTTCTTGTGCATCATCTTTAGAAGAGGCTTCCTTCTGGGACGACAGCCATACAGATCAATTTGATGCAGTGTGCGGCGTATGGCCTGAGCACTGACAGGCTGACCCCCCACCCCTTAAACCTCTGCAGCAATGCTGACAGCACTCCTATATCTATTTTCTAAAGACAACCTCTGGATATGACACTGAGCATGTGCACTCAACTTCTTGGTCAACCATGGTGATGCCTGTTCTGAGGGGAACCTTCCTTGTTAAACTGCTGTATGGTCACCGTGCTGCAGCTCCGTTTCAGGGTCTTGGCAATCTTCTTATAGCAGAGCCCATATTTATGTAGAGCAACAATTCTTTTTTTCAGATCCTCAGAGAGTTCTTTGCCATGAGGTGCCTTGTTGCACTTCCAGTGACCAGTATGAGAGAGTGAGAGCAATAACACCAAATTTAACACACCTGCTCCCAATTTACACCTGAGACCTTGTAACAATAACGAGTCACATGACACCGGGGAGGGAAAATGACTAATTGCACCCAATTTGGACATTTTCACTTAAGGGTGTGCTCACTTTTGTTGCCAGTGGTTTAGACATTAATGGCTGTGTATTGAGTTATTTTGAGGGGACAGCAAATTTACACTGTATACTAGCTGTACACTCACTACTTTACATTGTAGCAAAGTGTAATTTCTTCAGTGTTGTCACATGAAAAGATATAAAAAAATATTTACAAAAATGTGAGGGGTGTACTTACTTTTGTGAGATACTGTACATATACAGTACATGCCAATTAAGCTTACACAGTCCTGAATTTAAGGTAGGTTAGAGTATTGGGGCTGTCCGATGGTCAGGGCATCTCTTGACTGCAATTGCATATATACACCACTGCTTTAATTGTACCCTGCATAAGATTGGGGTGGGTTAGTCTGTCCCAGTGGACAGCCAAATCTGCTAAACATTGAGCTGTCAGTACCTGAGCATAAGACATCTTGTGTATGTATTTGATCATCATGTGTCTTTGCACTTTTTTTTTCTATTTTTAATGCTTGCCAGTCTTTAGCCTGCATGTGCTTTAATAATGCAGTTTTCCTATAATTTTCTTTAGCAGCTGGGAATAAAAGGGCGAATCTGAAACTATTTCTATTATTTAAGATTTCTTCAGGGGGTCTATGCACGCTATTAGTGCTGATGACAGCTATGACTGTGGAATGTCTTTTGTTGGTGGCGAGAAGGTGGGTCAGTTATGAAAGCAAAGTTAGTGTAACCCCTGTGGACAACAGTTGATCTGGAAAAGGGAGGTAACAAGCTTGGATGATGATTTCTGCCGCTAAGGCTGATTGCCTTCTTTGTGCCTGGCCCCACTGCAGGCTTTTCAAAGGTCAGAGCCTTCAGTAGCTATCGCTGCACCCAGCATGTGAGCCAGTCCTGCTAACAAGCTGACAGAGTGAAGTAGTCCACTGGGATCTACAGAGCCGGGCAGGCAAAACTCACAGCTTGTAACGTCACCATCTGTTGGTGAAGAAATAGAGGGGGAGAAGGTCTAAAATAAAGCAGATTATCAGACCCCTGTCTGTGCCTTTAAGAGGCATGAGAGCATCCTTTCCTCTGGATGTGCAGCAACCTCTTTCATGTCTCCTACTTCAAAGGCTGCAGATTACTGTGTCTTTTATCCCAATGGAGCTGTATTGGTGACAGAATGGAAATGTCATTCACCTGGCTTTCCTTCTTTTCAGCTCAAGTCTTGCTGTGACCTCAGCAAACAGGTTTGCTCACCTGAGCGCAGTTTGGCAATTGGCTTATTGAACCAAAGGAACGAAAAGTAAAGTCCGGCCATGTTTTGCAAGCACATGCTGCTTATTGCTTTCTTTGACATGTCATAGAGCGGTGAGATTAAGTTGTTCTTGTCAGTATTTATTAATCATATTCTTACAGCTGTAATAGCAAGGGTACATGTTGTCCATTTTATTTCTGTTCTTTATATTGTGATAGAAAACAAATCAAACTGTTGTTTTGTTTGGTCCCTGTAGAGAGGTATAGAGCCACACGTCCTGCTCTGTGGCAGGCATGTTCTACCCAATTGGCCTGTCTGATCTCCGCATTATTTTCAGGTAGAATAGGTCATGGCTCAATAGTTCTCACTCTGATCAGTGTGCTGTAGGAAAGTGTCAGGTGTGGAATACTGCGGCGACTTTGTAGCAGCTATTAAATCTAATGGCAACGCAGAAGCTACGTCACTCATGGCGTTTTTCTGTTAAGAGTTCTCAGCAGTTATACATCTGTCTACTACTATTTAATTGAATTGCGCACATTACAAAGCCACTGCATGCTCTCCCTGCACCCAGCATTGATCACAGAGATACTTTTAGTCCTTTATTTAAAGGCATTTAAGGTCACAATGGCAAGAATGCTTTATCATTTATGTGTCACTTGCCCAATACTAGCACATGAACTTTCACCTTTTTACAAATAACCCTTCACAAGGTTTTCCCCCATTTAATCATGCAAGGACAGATTAAGGCCTCATACACACGGACGTTTCTTAAAAAATAAACAAAATGTCGGACCGACGTCAAGGAAAAAAAAATCGGCATTAGTGAGCGTCTGCGTCAATAGGCGTTTTTTAAAAAAAAATCATCTCTCTGCTATCTTTCAACCTAAAAACGTTGGCGTCAAAAAACGCCGGTTAACGCCGGTGCGGCGTTAGTGAGCGTTTTGCGGCGTCGGCGTAAAAAAACGCCAAAACGTTACAGCCTCAGAACACGCTGGCCGTGGGTTTTAGTTTCAGCTCACTAACGCCGACGCCCTCTACAGCTCAAAAACGTCGGCGTTTTTATGGGGCCATTGACTAACATGGAGAGCTGCAAAAAACGCCAGAAAATGCCGGCGTCAAAAAACGTCCATATGTATGAGGCTCCTGTAGTAACATGTCACACCTGTATTTAGAGTGTTGCTTAGCACCCCCCTCCCCCACCCCCAGAATTCCCACTCCCTCTGGGACATTTGCGTCACTTCTGGGTAAGGCCTCAGGCACACTGGACGTTATGAAAAAGGAGCTGTAAGCTAGTACCGACACCAGGAAAAAAGCTGTGCTAACGCGATTTTATCAGCATTTTGCATTGGCTTCAATGCACGTTTTTCCGCGCTAGCTTTAAGCTGTGTTTCTCTGTCTCTATTCTAAATCAATGGTTCCCTATGGGAGCCCATTGATTTGAATAGAAGACGCACCAGAACTTGGATCATGATGAGGATCTTGAAGGGGAACCCCCACAATTTTTTTAAAAAAAGATTTGCATAGGGTTCCCTCCCAAGAGGTACCAGACCCTTTGGTCTGGTATGGATTTAAAGGGGAACCCCATGCTGAAAAAACGGTGTAGGGTTCCTCCTAGTATCCATACCAGCCCCTTATCTGAGGGCAGGAAAGGGGGCGGGGACGAGCGAGCCCCCCCGAACCATACCAGGTCGCATCCCCTCAACATGGGGGGGTGGGTGCTTGTCCCCATGTTGATGAGGACAAGGGCCTCTTCCCGACAACCCTTGTGGGTGGTTGTCAGGGTCTGCAGACGGGGGCTTATTGGAATCTGGAAGCCCCTTTAACAAGGGGGCCCCAGATCCCGCCCCCCCCCACCCTATTTGAATGAGTATGGGGTACATTGTACCCCTACCCATTCACCTGAAAAAAAGTGTAAAACAAAACACACTACACAGGTTTTTAAAATACTTTATTGAATCAGCTTTGGCGTCTTCTCCCTCTCCGGCGTTTTCTTTCTTCTGCTCTTTTGCAGGGTCTTCTTTCTTCTGAGGGGTCTTCTATCTTCTGCTCTTTTGCCTCTGTCTTCTCCGCTTTCTTCTCCCTCTGCTCTTCCTCCCATGTTGACACAACGCGATCTCCTGGACTAATGGACTATTCTTGCTCTGCATATACTTATATTGGCATGGGACGGGGCCACCCTCTGACATCACCCGGGAGCCCCATCCCCTTATGACGTCATAAAGGGCGGGGAGCCATTTTTTCGGCGTGGGGGGTTCACCTTAAAATCCATATCAGACCGAAGGGTCTGGTACCTCTTGGGGGGAACCCTACATAACATTTTTTTTTAATTTTTGTGGGGGTTTCCCATCAAGATCCTTGGCACACAAGTTGCACCGCAAGTCGGATCATCATAATCCGACTTCTGGTGCGACTTCTATTCAAATCAATGGGCTCCCATAGGGAACCATTGATTTTGAATAGAGACAGAGAAACGCCTGACTAGGCTTAACGCTGTATATGCAACGTTAAACCGCATTTTTGCATGTTTTTCAGCGTTAGAGCATTTTTACAGCTTGAAAACGTCTCTCAGAACCCACTAGTCTTGGGTTTTTTTACAGCTCAAAAATGAAAAATGCCAAAAACAGTTGTTAACAGCCTATGTGTGCATGAACACATAGGATAACATGATGAGGAGTTTGACTGTAGGAAAAAACATCTGCAGCTAAAAACAGCAGCTGTAAAAACATCCAAAAATGTCCAGTGTGCATGAGGCCTAATGGTTATAGTTGGATAAAGGGGTAGGCATAATCTTCATGTTGTTGGCTCTAAAAACCCAGCACCAAGAACTAATGTACATCTTCATACATACCGTATATACAGTACGTACGTATAAGCCAAACAGGCTTATACAGTGCCTGAGTGCCAGGTAGGTCCAAGTAATTAGGGCTATGCAATGATCAGGGTGTCAATTCAGCCTGTTGACTGCATTTGCAACTACTTTTTTACATCCTGCATATGTTTGGGGTTGGTTAGATAGGGGGTGTGTAGGGAGGATGGTTGCTTAGCAATACCATAACATTTGTACAAGGGTAAAATCCCATGTGCCAGTATTGGGCAAGTGATATCAGAGGAGATCTGTGAATAAACTACAAGTCCCATCTCCCACCGTAGCAGAAGGAGATCACCAAACTTGTAGTCCATTGACACTTCCTCCAGCACTCTAACTGAAAGCCCATGCAGAGGTATGAGCAGGGAGATGGAGGAAGAGTTTGCAGGAGCCTGGCATTGAACCTGAGATCCATTGATCATGGGTGCAATGCTTTGCAGGTTGCTGTGAAAAAAATAAATAAATGGACCTTTTTTCCTGTCACTGGTCCAAATACCTCTAGTTGTATGGAAACCTCTAACCTCTAATTGTTACCTTTAGTTGCTGGAAATGTCCTGGGCTCAATTTCCACTTCAAATTTAAATCAGGTTTTTGATTTTGCCCTGCCCCCTTGACTAGCACAATATCTTTCTGGAGGGCACAGTACTGTGAACTATGCAGCAGGAGGCGAGTCTATTGTGTATAATCCTGCCCAGCATGCAGGAGCTCAGCTATCGACTCAGGGGAGTTTTATGAAATTAGTGGGCCTGTGTGCCAGATTATAAACTGGACCCCATTGCTCAATTAAAAAGAAAAAGTTGTGTGCTGTAGCGATGAGTGGGTATGGTTTTCATTGTGCAGGGGTGTTGCTAGGATTGTAAAAAAACCTGGGGTACCTTTGGGAGTAGAGCGGTAATGTGGCACGCACAGCGTGCCGCGGCAAATGGTGGTTATGGCCATATTGCGTTAATAGTGGGAGGGGCTTAAAGGGGCATGGTTACATAAAATAAAAGCCTTCTTGTACCTATAAAATATGCTTAGGCTGCTGTGCCATAAGTAAGACTCTTACAAATGTTAGAGCGGCAAGATTAATCGTATTAAAATCGTGATCTCGATTCACCCCCCCCCCTGCGATCTCCATCACATATTACCGTGATTTTCAGTGCAGTTAATGGAGTCCGACTTGCGGGGCGATTCAGTGTGACTTGACTGTAATAGAAGTCAATGCAAGTTGCCTGGAGTCTCCCCAGGAACCTTTTTCTAAGTCGGAGCGTCTTGAGTCTCTCCTATCTGGGCAGACTGTCAAGTCTGGGCTGACTGACAAGTTCTGAGGTCATTGTTGATAAAAGAAGTAAAAATATATACAATGTTTTAAATGATCAAAGGGTTGAACTCTGTGTATAGAAGAGTTTAGTTTAACCATTTAAAGACAAAATCTTTTCTGACATTTGTTGCTTACAAGTAAAAATCCAGTATTTTCTGCTAGAAAATGACTTAGAACCCCCAAACATTACATATTTTTTTTAGCAGAGACACTAGAGAATAAAATGGCGGTTGTTTTAATATTTTATGTCACACGGTATTTGCGCAGCGGTCTTTCAAATGCAATTTTTTGGGAAAAATTACCCTTTCAAAAAAAAAAAACTAAACAGTGCTGTTAGCCCAATTTCTTTGTATATGTAAGATGTTATGCCGCCATAATCGTGATCTTTATTCTAAGCAAAAAAATCATGATTATCATTTTGGCCAGAATCGTGCAGCTCTAACACACGTGTATAAACCTCAGCACAATAACTTTGGAAAAAAATGAAACTCTTCCTTACGTATTATTTTGTATATACTCAAAATAGACAGAGGGCTAACCATTTGTCTGAGCCTACCTTAAAGAAGAACTTCACTAGAATATCTGGGACTGATTAACAACCAGCAACTGCACAGTACATGGAAGGCACAGCAATTGCAAGTAACATGAAAGGCAAAGCAATGCAGGTTACATGGAAAGCACAGCATGGCACGTTACATGGAAGGCACAGACAGCAATGCATGCTACATGGATAGGCACAGCATGGCACCTTACATGGAAGGCACAGACAGCAATGCATGTTACATGGATAGGCACAGACAGCAATGCATGTTACATGGATAGGCACAGCATGGCACCTTACATGGAAGGCACAGACAGCAATGCATGCTACATGGATAGGCACAGCATGGCACGTTACATGGAAGGCACAGACAGCAATGCATGCTACATGGATAGGCACAGCATGGCACCTTACATGGAAGGCACAGACAGCAATGCATGTTACATGAAAGGCAGCAGCTTGCTCCACCCCCAGCCTGCTACAGTGTACAGAACTCCTCACTCCCTCCTCACTAAATTTACAGACCTCATCCAGACTTAAGTGGCATGAGAGATTTCCATTCTCCCGGGCTTCCGGTGGTTGGGATGACCTCACTGCTCCGCCCCTGCAACCCACTCCCAGACAAGTGTCTGCAGCTCCCAGACTTTGAGAGGATCTGTCCCTCAGATCCTGTAACAGGAGTCAGGCAGAAGGCAGAGACAGGTGCAGCTGCACAGGTTGATATAACCCAAGGCAGACTGCGCCCTCCTCCCCCCCCCATAAAATACTTGTGCTTTCCTGCCTTCTGCCCCCAGCCTTGTCTTGGCCCTGCAAGTCCCATTACCTTACCGGGCAAGAACCACTGGGAGCTAGGAAGCAGGAGCTGGAGCTGGGGGGTTGAAGCTCTGAGGTAGAGTTGTGCATGTCTGCAATGTGCAATCAGCTGCTAAGATGCCAGTGGTCCTAGCAACCGATTGCTGCAAAGAAAATTGAGGGATGGGGGAGATAAGCAGACAGCACATCCTGCTGGCAGGGTGAGACTACACATTGCACTCACTCAAGTCAAGATCTGCAGGACCTCAAAACTTGCTTGCAATTTTGGGACGGTCCCACAGAGTCCAGGACGATTGGGGGTAATGTGGGTGGTTGCGGCTGCGGGTCCAGGTGCGGACTCGCAGGGTGAACCAGCCACACTGATGTGAGCCTAGCTTTATAGTGGGTGGTGTGTTAGACCACTGCAGAGAGATTGTTGCCATGCAGAGAGCAGTGTCTAAGCATTGCAGAGAGAAAGCTGTTGCCACACAGAGAGCAGTGGCCATTATTTGCAGTGTAATGCCAGAGCTCAAGAGGTTCTACTGGCCCTGGGGGTTAAATTGTAAGGAAGACAACAATATGGGATGTCAAAATCTTTTTTTTATTTATTTATTTTTTTATGTAACTTCAATTCAAATACATGCATTTTGAAGAAACTAAAAATGGAATTTAGGTTTCTAGGTAAGTTGCAAAATTCACACCTGAATTACATGAAATTTGTTTTACCTGCCAAATGACTTTAAATTCTATGCAGCCAGTCTTGAGATCCAGGTACCCCCTCCATCACATCCTATTAAAAAAAAAACAAGTGAGCACACCACAGTCCCCAACTCCATGCCAGCTCAGGTTCAATTGGACCCACTGGGGGGGACCCCTTCAACTATCCTTTGATCTTTACTGCAACTGGGTACAGGGTAGATCAGCAGATAGGTTCAAAAATGATCCCTGAACTAGAGATCGGGGGGCCTTGTCACTAGAGGAAACGGCTACGCTCACTGACTGTATGTGACCATAAGATGGCTTTTAAGGTGAATATACTTTAGAGAAATTCCACACAATTTTCCTTGTGCCCTTTTTTCCTATGGTAGGACCATCATTTTCCATGTGCCTTTTTTTCTATGGTACCTTCATAAAGTGCAGTCATCACCAGGACAACCACTACTGCCTGGGGAATTCACAAAGGAAACAACCCTCTCTTGAGATGACAGCAGTTGTTTTAATTGTTGTCACTCTTCTCCATGATCACTTTCTTTTCCTTTTTTAGCCCTTGTATTTTCATCAAATCATCACAGCAGCCATCAAAAAACAAAGACTACAAAAATGATTCATTTATGAAATCAAGTCATATGCTATCACTTGTGACGTCTTTTAATGAAACATTAACAAAATAAATCATAGCTAAACGAACAGTTGTGGTGCTCAAAGTTGTTCCAGTTTTATAATAATACTGTTGTGTTCAAACTGCAGCATTCGTGCTCCACTGTTCCTTTCTTTGAACTGCTGATCTGTAACAGGATGCAAGAGTTGGACATGGTTATGTGATTTTGTATTCAACTTTTTTTTTGTTTTGAACAGACTATGGAATTGGTAGACCCCATGTCAATTTTTTTTTTCTATCTGTGTCTCTGCCCAGGTGCGATTGCCACTGAAACAGATAATGAATTTTAATACTTTTCCAATAACGTGTTGGTTATGCCAGAAATCTAGTGAGCTAATCACTTCCTGTGCAGAACACATCCTCTTGGGGCTATTTTGTAGTCCTAACACACATCCTGGTCTTGGGTGACAATGCTGCTACCCTGCTCATCCCAGGACAGGAAATGTATCACTGGCAAGATCACCAGGTGAAAACCAAGGATAATGGGATGAAGGGGGTACCTGGAAAATCAAGGAGAAAAAAACAGCCACCATATCCAGGAAGGCCATAGATTGTACGATTTTCATGGTTGCAGGAAAGAAAATCACTTGAATCCTTCCCGCGGGGCTATTGTGTTCTTCCGGTTGAGGGGGTTGGTGCTGGGAGCTGTCCCTACTGGGGGAACATAGTGATTATTGCTAACGGCCAGGGTGGATAAAAACCAATGATTTAAAAAAAAAAATAAAACAAAAAATAAAATGGATCTTTTTGATTTAAATCAGATTTTATTTTTTTAACAAATTTATTTTAATAAAATGCTTTTGTAGTAAAAAAAACAATCTAAAGATAGTTTTCTATTTCAGATACATTAATAATTTTGTTTATTCAGCATGAAATGGAGCTTAGTTATGTATCATGAGGCTGTATATTCTGCAGTATTTAAAATATTTATATTTTGGTTAACTCATTCAATGAATCCAAGCTTTGCAAGCAGAGATAACAATGCATTCACACAATTTCACAGTAACCATGAGATAAAACAAAGTTCAGAAATATTCCTTTATCCCATTGTTTTGCAAATCTATGTACATTACAAACTGTATGACTGAATTGATTCTGACATATCGCTGTTTTACTAACCTGATGGCTTATTACTCTAAATTGGAAACCTTTATTTTGTTTGCAAATATTAAAGATAATAATTACATCTTAAAAATCCAACATGCTGGTTGTACCCAAGTCAATAAATGGATCAACTTGGATACAATCAGCCTGCCCATACATGGTTCGAATGGAGCAATGGTATGATACAACCATCTATGGCTGGCTAAGGCTGTAATATATTTAATTGTTGTTCTTGGTGTTAGATACACATTTAAGCATTTGGAGGAGTTTCAAATGCTTACCAAAGGCTTGCTGTTAATGCTTGTTTGAACAGGCTCTTAAAGTGGTTGTCGACCCGTGACAACCACTTTAACCTACAGGTAAGCCTATAATAAGGCTTACCTGTAGGTGCCCTGCATATCTCCCAAACCTACACGGTGTAGGAGATATGCAGTGTACTAGATGTGCCGACGTCATTTCAGCACATGCGCAGTGAAGAAACGGCCTCCGCGCCGTTTCTTCACTGTTATCGTGCCGTGACTGGCGGCTCCGTCACGTGACTCCGGCCAGAGCCGGAGATCGTGGCCCCAGAAAGGAAGAGGAGCTGAAGATAGAAGTCGCCAGCACAGGGGACAGCGCTGGACGTAGCAGACTTCGTTTGCAGGTAAGTGGCACATAATGAGTTACTATGCGATGCATAGTAGGCCATGATGCATCTACTTTGCAGGAGAATACAAAGGAAGTAAACCCCATCTGGGTTTACTTCCTCTTTAAGTCTAGGTGCACACTGCTGCGATCCAATTCTAACTCAACTTTCAGTGAGATTATGTAGTGCAACGCGGATGCTGCCTTGATACTAATTGAATTGGTTTGCATGGGGCCAGTTCAGGATTCTTTTCCAAACTGATGCAGAGTGTGAACGGGCACATTGAAAACAATGTGATTTCTATCATCACGCAATTCTGTGCAACTCAAGTCCCATCTGAAATCACACTAGTGTGAACAGATCCTTAAAGACTGTTTATTATTGTATTTCATATAGATTTTTTTTTTTTTTACCCGATGAGAGGCATCCAGAAGTTTCCACGTAAACCTTTCTTAAACAACCTCTGGGGTATATTTATAAAGCAGTGAATGTGACCTTCATCAAGCACTCACTGGTGGCAAATCAATCATTGACATTAAAAAAAACAAAAAACAACGCAGTAGGAATATTCACCTGCAGTGAATGATTGAAGGTCGAATGTACTGCTTTATAAATATGCCCCAATGTATAAGTGTAAATTTTTACCTTTGTCAACAGGTGTCGCCAGTAAAAAGGACTTTTCCTTACCATATCCCTTGCTTCTCCGGGCTTTGGCCAGACAGTTTTTTTGAAGCTCTGCAGTGTAGTGAAACACACTTAAAAAACGTAACACCCGGTGCATAAAAAAGTGAGCACACAAAAGTGACGCACACAAAAAAGTGCACAGGGTGAAGAGAAAGGACCCTAACCCTAATCCCCCGGGGTGTAAGGCTTCTGACAGGGACTGAGGTACTCACTGGACCACCCAGCCGAAACCAGGCAGACCCCTTTCTTCGGGAGATTTGCTGAAGCAAGGCCAAACAAAGTACTAGGTGGGGCTCCCCTGAAGAGAGACCCCATTGGAAGGGGAGTACCTGACCAAAAGGCCACGTGCCCTTTCTAGGCAAGTCCAAGAACCTACACCCTACTAGTCAGTTGCTTCAAGCGCCAAAATGGGAGTCAATGGTGGGCCTTTGGTCCGGAGTAAAATATTCCTCCAGTCCTGGCCAAAAGGACTGGCCCTGAGGACAGGTGAGAAAAAGATGTGCAGTGATGCAGTTGCCTTGGTGCCGAAAAACTCATAGTGATCTCCCCCACTGCCACCCCAGGGGCACGTACACCATAGGTTTCTCTTAGCCAAGCCCCTGGCCAGACCAGCGCAGCACCATTCCTACCGGGAAGGCATTACGCTATGGGACTCAGGCCAGATTCCACCAGGGTGGAAAAGGGTACCTCCCACCATTTCCACCTAACTACATCAGGCCGGATATCAGACCGTGCATTGTACCTGCATCCACAGAGCATCTTAAAAAAGAGACTGTTATGGCAGCCTTCAAGAGTGAGGGAAAATGTAAGTTAAAGTCCTTTTAACTGGTAACCTAGGCAAAAATAAGCATTTAACCCTTTCAAATGCAGGGGGGGGGGGCACTGCAAGGGAAATATTTGTTTCACGGAGCTCAGCTTTAAATACATTATACCAATAAGCTGTCTGGTTAGTGGATACCATGAAAAACAGATTTTTTTTTTTTTTTTTGCGATTACCTTTCTACTGTATAGAAGGAGTGTACACACACACACACACGATGTTTGCTCCGCTGTGTTTAGGTGAATGTATTGAAATGGGAGGGCAAGTATGGTAGCAAAGTGGCATTTAACCTACAGTGAAACTCCAATAGGAATCCTGCATTTTGTTGTCAGCAAAGCTGGCAGAGCTGAAGTGGCGGATTCCCCCTCCTTGTGCTCTTCCATTCCTGGTAAATCTTCTGGGACTGGATTAAATTGCATTAGGTGAGGGGGTTAGACAGACAGCACAGTGTTCCTGGCCTCGTTAGTGGCTGCCTGGATCCGCCATTAATATTTATAGCCCTGTGTTAATATGAAATCTTAGTTTGACTGTCTCGCGTGGCCTTTTTCACCCAGCTGAATCTTAGAACGTGATAAGAATCTCTACAGTTGCCAAACGCAAGGAGGGAGAGTCGCATCCCGTATCTGCTCTTGTGCCCACTCCGTTGTATAGCTGGCATTGTTCATGATTTTACACATCACCATAATGACCTCAGCATGCCAGAAAATCACTTAAGCATTGACGCTGATACATGTATATGTTACAGCAAAAAAGAGGCAGAAAGTTGAATGCTCTTGTATAATTTGGCATGGAACTGACAAGGCCTTTGTTTTGTAGGGCAAAGCCATAGCAACCACCAGATTCTGACCCAGTGTTCCGCTAACTGGCTATGAATTGGAATTTAGGCTCTGCATCCATGTTCACAAAACAATAGTACAGAGCTTGAGGCTTGAATATGAACGCACTGGACCTAGACCCCTTTCTTTTTTTTTTTTTCTTCATTTAGTCAAGTATACCATTTTAATATGTATGATGTGTTGCTACATTGCAAATGAGGTCAGCACACTATAAAGCTGGCTGAGCAGTCTCAGCCCTTGAAGGCCGCAAACAGGCCAGGCTTTCAGAAGTCTCTAATTACCATGCAATTAACCCAGCTGTAATTATCACCAGAACCAGACACTGTTCTTCCTTTGAAGAGAGCGGTATTACTTAGGATTTCGACAGGAACCAGGCAGAGGACAGTAATATTGTGTAATATTTTGTTTTCTGACACATTTGTAATGTTCTGGAACATAACACAGGACAATGATGGAAAGTAATATGCTGGAAATGTGAAAAATTACCTCATTCATCATCATCATTTAGATATTACTTGTTATTTCTTGTGAGACAGTTTTTATTTAAAATATTTGGATTAAAGAGTTAGTTCACCTTTACTAAAAAAAACTGCCTATGCAGGTATGGGGGGTGCCTTAGATAAAAACAAGCTGTGCAGCTTTGACTAAAGTTGGATAGTGCCCTATGCTATAGGTGTGAGCCGTTTACATACCTTCTAAATCCTGGCTGGAAAACTCACAGAAATGGCATCAATCTTGTCCTGCCTTGTTGCTAGGACCTTGCTAAGACACTCCCAGCTGTTAATGCTCACCCCCACCATCACAGGTTTGAGCTTTAAAATCCCCCCTCGCGTTTGTGGTCCACCTTCTCCTGTGTCACAACGTCCTTGCAATAAGGCAGGACAGAATGATGCAATCTCTGGGAGTTTTTTGGCCAGACTTTGGGAGGCAAGTAAATGGCCTACACCTATATCAAGGGCATTATTTACCTTTGGTCAAAGCTGTACAGTTTGTTTTTATCTGGGAAGCTGGGAAGATACTGGAGAGTTTAATAAAAGACCACATAGATGAGTTCTTGTTGGAAAAAAATGTTTTAAGCAACAGACAACATGGATTCATGAAAGACAGAAGTTGTCAAACAAACCTGATTTATTTTTATGAGGAGGTAAGTAAAACCTTGGACAGAGGGGTGGCTGTGGACGTGGTATACTTGGATTTTGCAAAAGCGTTTGACACCGTTCCCCACACACGGCTAATGTGTAAGGTAAAGTCTACAGGCTTGGAAAGATCAGTTTGTAAATGGATAGAAAACTGGCTGAAAGACAGAATTCAGAGAGTAGTGGTTAATGATTCTTATTCTGAATGGTCTAAGGTTATCAGTGGAGTACCCCAAGGTTCAGTGTTGGGAACCTTACTTTTCAATATATTTATAAATGATATATGGTCTGGGATTAAAAGTACCATTTCAGTGTTTGCAGCTAACACCAAGCTATGCAGTGCAATAACGTCCTTACAGGATGTCCCCAACTTACAAGCAGACCTCAATGCGCTGTTTAATTGGGTAACTATGTGGCAAATGAGGTTTTGGCCTCATACACACGGACGTTCTTTATCGCCACGGTTTTTTAGTGTTTTTTTTTCAGCTCTCCATGTTATTCAATGGCCCCATAAAAACGCCGACATTTTTGAGTTGTAGATGGCGTCGGCGTTAGTGAGCTGAAAGTAGAACCCATGGTTAGCTTGTTCTGAGGCTGTAGCGTTTTGTCGTTTTTGACGGTGAGCCGGCAAAACGCTCATGAACGCTCACTAACGCGCATTAACGCTGTAGTGATGTTAACCAGCGTTTTTAGCGTAGGTGTTTTCAGATTAAAGAATAGCAGAGGAATGTTTTATCAAACAAAATGCCTATTGACACAGACGCTCACTAACTCTCATTAACGCGATGCAAAGCGCCGATTTTTCCCTGACGTCGGGCCCGATGGTAAGCTTATTTTTTTTAATACGCCCGTGTGTATGAGGCCTTAATGTTGATAAATGTAAAGTTATGCATTTGGGGGCTAAGAATATGCATGTATCATACATACTAGGGGGAGTACAACTGGGGGAATCCATAGTGGAGAAGGATCTGGGTTTTTTCTGTAGATTGTAAACTTAATAATGGCATGCAATGCCAAGCTGTGGTTTCCAAAGCAAACAAAATCCTTTCTTGTATTAAGAGAGGTATGGACTCCAGAGATAGAGACATTATTTTGCCCCTGTACAAATCATTAGTAAGACCTCATCTGGAATATGCAGTTCAGTTTTGGGCACCTGTTCTCAAAAAGGATATGGGGGAACTGGAGAAAGTGCAGAGAAGGGCAACCAAACTAATAAGAGGCATGGAGGAGCTCAGCTATGAGGAAAGATAAGAAGGAACTGAATTTATTCTCTCTTGAGAAGAGGAGATTAAGGGGGGATATGATCAACATGCACAAATACAAAAGTGGTCCATATAGTGAACCAGGTGTTGAGTTATTCACTTTAAGGTCATCACAAAGGACAAGGGGGCACTCTTTACGTTTAGAGGAAAAAAGATTTAATCTCCAAATAAGGAAAGGTTTCTTCACAGTTAGAGCTGTGAAAATGTGGAATAGACCCCCC
>BLSH010116917.1:1122446-1143825 GCA_018402905.1 Glandirana rugosa | reverse complement strand
CCCCCCCCCCCCCCCCCCAGAGGTGGTATTGGCCAGCACGGTTGATTGCTTTAAAAAAGGCCTGGATTCTTTCCTTAATCTAAATAATATAACTGGGTACAAACATTTTTAGGTAAAGTTGATCCAGGGAGAATCCAATTGCCTCTCGGGGGATCAGGAAGGAATTTTTCCCCTCGCTATAGAAAATTGGATCCATGCTTTGCTGGGGTTTTTGCCTTCCTCTGGATCAAATGTGGGTGAAGGATTGTATAAGGGATTGTATGGTTATATATAATTTTTCTGTTTTTTTGGTTGAACTAGATGGACTTGTGTCTTTTTTCAACCTGATTAACTATGTAATTTTCTACAGCCCCCCCCCCACTCCTACCCCCACCTTACCTGCATAGACAGTTTTTTTGTAAAAGTGAACTAACCCTTTAAAAGCCAAGTCCATCTTTCATACCTTGTGTAATGTTACACCCATATTTAGTTAGTCAGCCCCCTACCCCCAAACCACCCCCTCTCACTGAAGACATGGGTTCTTTTCCATTGCGACTCCTGCCATTTTTTAATCCGATTTGGCTGTGCGTGGCTTCGTCTACACAGCCGCATCATGAAAAAATGACAAGTCCCATCTTCCACCGTGGCAGTGGGATGCATAGTTCTCAATGGAGCACAAGTGTGGTAAAATCACCACCCTTGTAATCCATTGCTATTTCCTCCAGCTCCATAACTGAAGGTCTGTACTTTGGTACGGACCTGCAGATGGAGGAATAGTCTTCTAGAGCCAGAGAATTAGCAAACCTAATCATGGTTGCAATGCTTTGCAGGCTCCAATGCAAAAAGAATAATACAAAAAAACCTTTTTTATTGATTAATATGGTTGCATTTATTATTGTAACTATTATTATTATTTTCAACTTAGCCTATATCAATCCTGTATTTTATTAAAACACAAACTTAGAGTGTGCATAGCTGTTTGCACCACCTGCATTTGTTTTACCCACAGATGCCGAGTCCATCCACTCCCATCTAAACAGAGGTAAGCTTCACTTATTTGCTATAGTTCCAAGCCCCTGCATCTTAATAACCGGGTGCATAATAAGTAAGATCTTTCATTTCAACCCCTGCAGCTTTGAAGCGGATGTTTGTCCTTACCTAAATGTTGGTGCTTCTGTGTGTGTGTACTAGGCTCTGCAGTTAACGATGTCCCCTGCAGCCTCCCTATTATTGAAGACCACAACTAACTGCAAAGGCTATCTTCATTGCCTAACAGCACAGGGAGTAAACTCCTTTACAAGATGGCAGCTCTGTTGGGCATGCATGGTAGTCCTGCCATAACCATATCTGCAGTGGTGACCAATCTACTAACCCAAAGGCAGTATGGGTTCATTTAGCTTTATTGGTATTGAGAGAGTGTTGCCGGTAACACATGGTGGGGGTAAATTCCGTAGATTATTAGAATGCGAGATCAACTGGATTTTCAGATTGCAGACCCACATCCCTCTTGGTCTTAACCATAGATGAGATGTGAATTTATATCTGAAATGATGTGTAGTCATCTTTTATATTTTTTGAATGTTTCTGTTTCATATTTAAGCATTTTTGTTTTCATTGTGTATACCCATTTTCCAATTCTTCTGCCCCACTCTCTCTATACTTTGTGAAGCTTTACACGTTTCTCAGATAAAATGATCTCAGCAAGTGTCTTAAGTTATATACTTTTCCAGTATATTTGATGCTGTTCCTTTTTTATACGTGTGATTCATTTTTTTATACAATTGTATGCTTATAGTACCTTTTTTGTATTTTTTGTTTTGATATTTGTCTCCACTTTTTTAAAATTTTTTATGTGACTCTTCAGGATGATTATGTGATTTAGTCTACACTGTTTAAGCTACTTTGTGCCATTTATTTGTTCGCCATGATTAAGGCCTGATGGCCGAAATGCGTTGGCTTTTCTGACTGTTGTTCACCTGCATTAATAAAATAATGCTTTAGCCAACTTTCATGGCATCAGCCTTTTTCCCTTTTTGCACGGATTATACATGGAGGTTTGCAGAAACTTCACAGGCTGAGTGCCGTGTCTTTGAGGCTGACCAAGTATTGCATAGGAGGTGGTAGCTCGGATGCACTTGTTCCATTTTACTAACAATCTTACATCTTAACCCATCCAGATCCGCGCTATAGCCAAAGTACGGCTCCAGCGCGGGTCTGAAAAGCCGGGTGGACATCCATTGACGTCCTGGCCATGTGCGCGCTCCTGGCTCGATGTCCGCCCGAGACCCGCGATCCCCTGTCAGACCTGCAGAACGGGGAACCGCCGTTGTAAACACGGCGGTTCTCCGTTCTGTTGAAGGGGACATACCAGATCTACTGACCCCTGTCACTGGGATCAGTTAGATCTGTCCCAACCAGCCCCGCCCCCCCACAGTTAGAACACACCCAGGGAACATAGTTAACCCCTTCACTGCCCCCTGTTGGTTAACCCCTTCACTGCCAATGACATTTATACAGTAATCAGTGGACATTTAAATTTCTGATCGCTGTATAAATGTCATTGGTCCCAAAAAAGTGTCAAAAAAGTCCGACATAACTGCCCCAATATCGCAGTCCCGATAAAAATCGCAGATCGCCGCCATTACTAGTAAAAAAAAAAAATTAATAAAAACGCCATAAATCAATTCCCATAGTTTGTAGACGCGATAACTTTTGCGCAAACCAATCAATATACGCCGATTGCAATTTTTTTTACCAAAAATATGTAGAAGAATATATATCAGCCAAAACTGTTGAATCATTTTTATTTTTTAATTTTTTTTTGTATATTTATTATAGCAAAAAGGAAAAAATATTGTGTTTTTTTTCAAAATCATCTCTCTTTGTTTGTTTATAGCGGCGATCAGAATTGACGCAGAGGGGATCAAATACCACCAAAAAAAACTCTATTTATGGGAAAAAAAATGATATAAATTTAGTTTGGGTACAACGTCGCATGAATGCGCAATTCTCATTCAAAACGCGACATCGCTGAAAGCCAAAAATTGGTCTGGGCAGGAGGGGGGTTTAAGTGCCCAGTAAGGAAGTGGTTAAAGTGGTTGTAAAACCTTCTGTGTGCAACAGCTCCACCAGCCCCCTGTTATTTACCAGAGCCCCCTCTCTACCCAGCGATATCCACAAGAGCCTTGCCTCTTGGGGGGCTCGCACTCCTGATTGGCTATTGGCAGCAGTGGGAGCCATTGGCTCCCGTTGCTGTCAATCACAGCCAGTAAGCCATTCAGGAAACGGAAGGGGTGGGGCCAAGCCGCTGTTCCGCCTGTGTGAATGGACACACAGAACTTGCTAGGGTGCTCCCAGAACAAGCGGCTTGCTGTGGGGGCACCCGGCAGGAGGAAAGAGCCAGGAGTGCCAGAATGGGATCCGAGAAGTGGAGGATCTGGGCTGCTCTGTGCAAAACCACTGCACAGAGCAGGTAAGTATAACATGTTAATTATTTAAAAAAAATGAGACTTTAACTCTTGCTATGCAGTTCCCCTTTGCGAGGCTGGAATGTAAAAGGGTGTCTGTTAGCCCATTTGGTCATCGCTGCCCTGTTTTTAATAAAAATGGAGAGGCGTGTTGTCTGAATTTAAATATTTATGTGAGTTTTATTTTTTTGCAATTAATAAGGTATATGTTTTATCGAAATGCTCAAAGTGCTGCCTTTATCACATTTTCTCCATATTTGTATTGCTTACCCAACCTTGACAGACATCCACTGCCTGAGGTTTCTCAGAGGAAAGTCAATTTGCAGGTTTTATTGTTCCAGTCTGATCACTGTTGTTTGGCCCCATGTGAGGCTGGCCCCCAGGATGTCTGCAGATTTCTCTGCCTTCCCTCTCCATAGACATTAGCATGCATTTTCATCCAATGCAAACATCCATGTTTGTACCATGAACTTTCTTTTAGATTGTATACCATACAAACTGTTATAATGAACTTCTCTTATTTGCGCTAGTTATATTTTGTCCAAACCACTGTACCTGCCACTTTTGCTGGACAGCTTAATCTGCAAGTAATTGTGAAGAAAAAAAAATGGCACCTAGAGTAAAAAAAAAAAAAAAAAATAAAAAAATAAAAAGGGCTTCATATACTGAATTCAATCATTATATGTAATAAATGCACGGAGATACCCGCATACAATATTTCCTGTTGTTATTCCTTTTAATGTAACTGCTATGATATGTATATGTGTGGGTGTTTATTTATACTGCATGTTATAGTAGTATGCCTAAAAGCTTGTAGGAGGACTTTGAAAAGCATGATCTGTGCACCTGAGTGCTCAACCCCCTGTAGTGACAATTATCAGGTGATCTCACTCATACTGCTTTATTCTGCAGTTATTCACTTATTTTACATTACAGCGATGCCAACCAAAGGAGTGAAACCTAACTGAGCTGTCTTTAGTTTGCTAAAGCATTGTGTATCATAAACTATTGACATGTTTTAAAGCAGTGGGTGAGCTAAAAACCTTCCCTTGTAGTGGGACTGCTTCCGCACTACAACCGTTAGATGCTCATTTTAAATTGTTACTAAACCCACAACAGTAAAATCAGTCTGTATATGCAGTAAAGCATGCTTGTTATACTCACTGTGGAAACAAAGGGGTTAATCCTCCTCATTGTGTAAAAAGGCTGTTTGATCCCGCCTTCTCTGATCCTGTCTTTCTTCCACTGTCCCAATATATTTCCTGATAATACGGAACAAATGGACAGGATGCAGATGCTCAGTTTGGTGTGTATTGCTAGAGAGTTTTTTTTTCTTGGGAGGGTGCATGTGATCAGCACAGGGCCAATCAGCACTGTCCAGACATAGGGTCAGGAGTTATGCAGCCTCATAGGACAATCAGTGCAGTACGAAAACTCCTCCTACACGCTTTAACCAGACACTCATAGAAGTCACAAGACTGCTATATACTGCTGATGAGAAAAGGTATTTAGCAGTTTATATTTACTAAAATAATTGCATTTCCATGTTCTGTGGGATACCAGATATAGTGAATGCAGAGTCCTGGGTGTAGTAACACTTTAAGTCTAGGGGTCCGTAAAACCGTTTTACTTAACCGATCCTCCACTTATGGAGGCTTCCTCAACACTGCTAGACCAGTTCCCGCAGCTGCATACCCCCTAGCACCAGCGGTTATAGGTCCTCTGACTCCATAAAGTACAATGCAGAGCCCGTAGTCCTGCATTGGATGTGAGGACACCGAGGACCATTCCATTGCCAGAGTGTAGGGGAGTAGAGGAGAGCACCAACTGCCTGTGTAGCAGAGAATTGGGTAAGTAAAAGTACTTTTCATGGTCCCCTAGACCTTAAACTTTGCAATACAAGGGTCGCCCCACAGCAAAGGGGTTTTTATTTTCCCCAGAGATAGGCTTAAAACCTGGTACACACAATTCGTTTTTTCGCTGGGTTGAATGAAAAAAAACTGTCAGCTTTTGCCGGAGCCGCAGTACTAATGATCCAACGGTACTACAGCGATCTCGCCCGCTGAGCTGTTGTGTTCTGACAGTGGAGCGCCCCCCCCACCAGAACACTCCGATCAGCACTCTCAGCGATTGGCTGAGAGCGGGGAACGGGAGCCAGTTGGCTGCTGGTTTTCCAACATGCTTGTCCGACAGAAGCTTCTGTTGAACCGGCTGACATACATGCGGGTCGAATGTTGGCTGGTTTTTATTGAACCGGCCGATGTTGCCTGGCATTTGGCCTGTGTACGGGGCTTTAAACCTCAGACATGAAAAATGAACAAAACATATCTCTATATAGTGTATACTTGTCTCAATTAGGAGCGCTAAGTGTCATTTCTGTCTGCTGCTTTCTTCCTCTGCGATCAGGATGAATCGCTTCTGACTTTACATTTTCCTGACACCAAGAGAAAAAAGGTGACAGGGGAGGGAGCTCCAGCTGATTGACAGACTCAGCTCTGTTTCGGAGTACTGTGTGTGTGTTTGTGGGCGGGGGTCTCTTCCCTCCAATCAGCTCTCTCGGGTACTTGATTTAGACAGGTACCCACTCCCACTTCACTTCTGCTCCAACCGCATCGGTGATCGGAAACGCGGAGGTTCTTCTCCCCCCCTCCCCCGCAGTATTATGGGACATGTGACAGGTCCCAGAAGACTGCTTGACCATTCTCGATGCACAGCGCTCCTCGCGCATATGCAGTGGACACCTGGCTTTGAAGCCACAAGCTGTCAGAGCTGGGTGCCCATAGTTAAGATGTGGGCGCTGAGGAAAGAAGACACTGGATGAAACCGGCTGGGGTGAGCACAGCACTGCATCGTGGGACAGGTGAGTGGCTGTTTTTTTTATAAGTCATCAGCTACAGTTTTTGTAGCTGCTGACTTTTATTTTTTTCACAGGAGACCATACATATATTTTAAAACAGTAGGGGATACAATCTATAGGCATCCAGCAGAGATGGTTTTATGTGGCTGACTTGTTATGCTGTCCCTGCATTCTATGGGCCAGTGGTATTTATATGGATTGCAGACTGAAGCCCTATCACTACAACACAAATATTGGTTAGAAAGTAAGGCCTAGTTCACACTAGTGCAGTGGTTCTCAACTCCAGTCCTCAGGACCCACCAACAGGCCAGATTTTAAGTATTACCTTGGGGAGATGCAGACTAGAATACTGCAATCACTAAGCAGCAAATTACATCACCTGTGATGTATTTCAGTTATGCTGCAAACCTGGCCTGTTGGGGGGTCCCGAGGACCGGAGTTGAGAACCACTGCACTAGTGCAATGTGATTTAGATCCGATTTGAAGTGCAAATATGTAGTGCGACCCCTTTGCGATTTTGACGTGATTTATGGCTGCGTTGTTTATGCAATTTTATCGAAGGGACCCAATCTTTTTCTGCTGCACTTTCACTTACAAGCCCAACCCTGTGACTGCACAGTAAGGCCTCATACACATGGGC
Source organism: Glandirana rugosa (assembly GCA_018402905.1). Classification (NCBI taxonomy): domain Eukaryota; kingdom Metazoa; phylum Chordata; class Amphibia; order Anura; family Ranidae; genus Glandirana; species Glandirana rugosa. Next base: position 1,136,882 of record BLSH010116917.1, on the reverse strand, counting down.
GTATTTTGACACCGGCGTCTACTGACGTTTTTTAGCTGCTCCCCATGTTAGTCAATGGCCACATAAAATACGTCGGCGTTTTTGAGCTGTAGATGGCGTCGGCGTATCAGAGAACCCACGACCAGCGCGTTCCTTGGCTGCAACAACGTCAAAAAGCGCCGCAAAACGCCACGAAACGCCACGAGACGCCAACAGACGCCAACAAACGCCACCTAATATTGTACCGGCGTTTTCCGGCGTTTTTTGACGCCGACGTTTTTAGGTTGAAAAATAGCAGAGGAATGATTTTTTTTTAAAAAACGTCTATTGACGCCGACGCTCACTAGCGCTCAAAAACGCCAATGCATAACGCCGAAAAACGTCTACTTTATCTCCTTGACGTCGGGCCCGATGTTTTGTTTATTATTTTATATACGCCCGTGTGTATGAGGCCTTAAAGAAGCCGCATGACTGATAAGTTCATTTCTCTGTAATTCTGCACTGTCCTCCTGTCAGTATGCTCTCTGAACTGTGGCACACCTGATTAGTTCATAGTTCTAGTTAGTTATAGGTGGGGGTGGGAAGGCAGTATTAGCCCTTCGCTTCTTACAGTGAGCGAAAAAAGTATTTGATCTCCAACTGATTTTGTACATTTGCCCACTGACAAAGAAATGATCAGTTTAGAATTTTCCTGGTAGGTTTATTTTAACAGTGAGAGACAGAATAACCACATAAATATCCAGAAAAACACATTTCAAAAAAGCTATAAATTGATTTGCATTGTAATGAGTGAAATCAGTATTTGTTTCCCTATCAATCGGCAAGATTTCTGGCTCCCAGGTGTCTTCTATACAGGTGATGAGCTGAGATTAGGAGCGATCTCTTAAAGGGAGTGCTCCTCATTTCAGCTTGTTACCTCTATAAAAGACACCTGTCCACAGAAGCAATCAATCAGATTCCAATCTCTCCACCATGGCCAAGACCAAAGAGCTGTCCAAGGATGTCAGGGACAGGATTGTAGACCTACACAAAGCTGGTATGGGTCTACAATCTTCCTTGGTCTGGGGGCTCCATGCAAGATCTCACCTCGTGGAGTTTCAATGATCATGAGAACGCTGAGGAATCATCCCAGAACTACACAGGAGAATCTTTTCAAGGATCTCAAGGCAAATGTGACCATAGTCACCAAGATAACAATTGGTAACACGCTACACCGTGAAGGACTGAAATCCTGCAGTGCTCTCAAGGTCCCCCTGTTTTAGAAAGCACATGTTCAGGCCCGTCGGAAGTTTGCTAATGAACATCTGAATGATTACGAGGAGAACTGGGTGAAAGTGTTGTGGTCAGATGAGACCAAAATCGATCTTTTTGGCATCAACTCAATTCGCCGTGTTTGGAGGAGGAGAAATGCTGCCTGTGACCCCAAGAACACCATCCCCACCGTCAAACATGGAGGTGGAAACATTATGCTTTGTGGGTATTTTTCTGCTAAGGGGACAGGAAAACTTCACCGCATCAAAGGGACGATGGACGGGGCCATGTACCATCAAATTTTGGGTGAGAACCTCCTTCCCTCAGCCAGGGCGTTGAAAATGGGTTGTGGATGGGTATTCCAGCATGACAATGAATGACCCAAAACACACAACCAAGTCAGAAAAGGAATGGCTCAAGAAGAAGCACATTAAGGTCCTTGAGTGGCCTAGCCAGTCTCTAGACCTTAATCCCATAGAAAATATGTGGAGGGAGCTGAAGGTTCGAGTTACCAAACGTCAGCCTCGAAACCTTCATGACTTGGAGAGGATCTGCAAAGAGGAGTGGGACAAAATCCCTCCTGAGATGTGTGCAAACCTGGTGGCCAACTACAAGAAACGTCTGACCTCTGTGATTGCCAACAAGGGTTTTGTCACCAAATGCTAAGCCATGTTTTTCGAAGGGGTCAAATACTTATTAACTTTTTTGAAATGTGTTTCTTTTTCTTATTCTTTCTCTCACTGTTAAAATAAACCTACCATTAAAACTTATAGACCGACCGTTTCTTTGTCAGTGTGAAAATGAATCAGCAGGGGATCAAATACTTTTTTCCCTCGCTGTATATTTCTGGAATACTCCAGAAGCCAGATCTCCCTGCATAATTCTTGTCTTTGTGTGCAACTAGAAGCTTTGGGTTTTCCTACCCAACTATGTGTCCCCCTTGCTCCCGTTCATTCCCCGTGTTGTAAAATAAGAAATAATAGCAGAGAGAACAGGGGCCCCTCATGGTCATAGCAGGAGTGCAGACCCAGAAACTTGAGTGTGTGGCTCTCATCAATAGTCACAGAGACATATTAAAATGACTTCTTTCTGATGTCTACTTGAGATTCTGTCTAACAAATCACCCCCCCCAATGCAGACATAGGCACCCCTCCCAACTTCTTGAGATGGGAACGAGGGACACCTATTAGCAAAAGCATGTAGGCATAGGACACGCCCCCTACCAGGACAATTATACAACAAAAGCAATTAGTTAAACCCACAAGTGCTTTTTTTTTTGTTACTACTATTCATTTATACTGGCTTTTGACATTATACTATTATAGTATTATATTATACTGGCTTTTGACATTATACTATTATAGTATTATACTGGCTTTTGAAATTTACGAATGCAGCAATTTAGAAATTAGTTGAAAGGTTTAGCAGCGGGAAGCATTTTTTGAAGCTAAATAGTGCATTTTATTTACATCTATATAGATCAGACCAAAATGAGAGACAAATGAGAAAGAGGCACTTTGTTCCAAATCAGGGAAAGTTCCTCGAAATCAGGGACAATTGGGAGCTATGCATATGAAAAATGGTAATTTTAAACCACAGCTGATTGTATTGATCCATGAAGGAAAGGAGGAAAAGGTTTTACTTCCCTTGGTCATTCCAATAAATCACCTTGTTATACCTGTTGCATTACAATACAATGAGGATGTTATTTTGTTTGTTTACAAAAGTATTGACCATGGCAAATCCTTTGATCATGTGCAATGTAAGAAGGGACAGCAATCATAGAAGAGAGTTGCATGTACAGTTTGAACCTGACCAGCTGACCCGTGTGCTTTTTTTCCCTTTAAAGTACATCCATGAACAGTTACCATGGAACTGTGAATCCTGGTTGTCCTATTCCCTTTGGGCTTGACATGAACTCTTGTATTGGATTATTTCCTCTATTCCTCTGTTCCTTCTCTGCACCCACTTCCCCTTAGGCTACTTTCACACTGAGGGGCTTTACACGCGCTATTTAGCTAAAAATAGCGCCCGTAAAGCACCTCAAAAATCCCCCCCAGTGTGAAAGGCTGAGTGCTATCACACTGGGGTGGTGCGCTTGTGGGACGTTACAAAAAGTCCTGCAAGCAGCATCTTTGGGGCGGTACGATGAGCAGTGATATATCGCTCCTCCACCGCCCCTGCCATTGAAAACAATGGGCATCGCTTCCGAAGCGGCTGCACACCACCTCGGCAGTGCGACGCGCTGGCACTTTTAACCCCATTTTAACCCCTTGTGGGCTATAACAGCGCTAAATATCCGCTGAAAGTAGCGGGGATTTACCACTACTGCCCGCCTGCCCCAGTGTTAAAGTACCCTAAAAGTGGTTGTAAACCTAGTTACACCACTTTTACCTACAGGTAAGCCTATAATAAGACTTACCTGTAGGTACCGTGAATATTTCCTTGTCTTGCACAGTTTAGGAGATATTCACTGTATCCGCATGTGCTGATGTCATCGGCACATGCGTACTGAAGAAATGGCTCGCTGGTGCCACTTCTTCAGGGCCCGTGCCGTGACCGGCGGCTCCCGCGCCTATGCACGGGAGTGACGTAATTGCGGCTCTGGCCAGTCACAGCACGGAGCCCGCAAACCCGGAAATAACGCCGGGAGATGTGTCGCCTGTCACAGCGGTATGCGGGGACGGCTGCAACAGCTTTGATCTGAGGTACTTCATAATGAGCTAGTATGTGATGCATACTAGGTCATTATTCCTTTGTCTTGCAGATTTTTATTTTTTAAGCATTACAACCACTTTAATGGTAAAACGAAAACACCTTGTAGTACTAGATAGATGCCAACACATTGACTTGTACTGATTTGTACTGTATATCTGGAAATCTCCAACAGCAATATCTCAGCAGTTTGCCACGCTGAATATCATACGGGGGTCTCACAGTATCTGTTGGCGTTTTAATTTTTCTTCCTGTACAGTGTTGCAATTGGACTGGTACTGGTTTTAGTTGGACAGCTCTGCAAACTCAAGCAAAGTGAATACCCAATTGAAAAGTCAGTGGGAAAATCGGATCCACAAAAAATACTTTAGTTTTATAAACATTAAAGCCCAACTCTGGACCAAACGTGTGTGTGTGTGTATGTGTATGTGTATATGTATGTATATATATATATATATATATATATATATATACATACATATATACACACACACACACGTTACATAGTTAGTTTGGTTAAAAAGAGACATCTAGTTCAATAAAAGGGAAAGAAAAAAAAAGTATATTTATTACATATATTTCTCTCTTTATTTCCATTCTGGATATGTGCCCTCACTTCCTGCCTGGTGACCACACTATTAGTAAAGAGGATCTCCCCAATCTGCACACAGACAGCACATTGAAGAAAGAAAATGTCAGGAGTTCTAGTTTGCATTGCTGTTAGAGTCTTTGGCATACTTAGACATACACCCATGTGAGGGCCTTGTTTTGCCTCCAGAGGATGCACAATGTTTTGTGCTTCCACGTGCAGGCAGTCTCACTCCTGTCAATTGGAGCACACCGGCTGTACCGACACAGCTGCTGGTGCCAATTTGACATCTGTGTGGGTGCGTGTGCATGTCCCTGAACACAGACAGTGTGAATTTTGGGGACACGTACCCTCACAGATTGTCGCACGCACTGCCAGATTGGGACCAGCAGCTGTGTCTGTGCAGCGGCTGTGTCCCAGTTGATAGGAACAGGATTGACTGCACGTGGAATACCTGTGCATTCCATGCCGACAAAACATGGCCATCACACGGGTGTGCGCTTAAAGTATTACTAAACCCAGTAATATGAAAATAGTTCATCCGTCCTCCTGCAGTGCCCACAGCTTAAAAATATTCTTTTTACAATAAATACTGCCACTATATACCTTTTTGGCTGATCTGTATACCACGATCACGTGATAAACTGCAGGGTCTGTCCTGAGTGTTCAGGTAGGAGGAGATTTCCTTTACAGCCTGTGTCTTCATGCTGTTATGGGAGGCGGATCATTCATCCATCAAGATGTGACATCCTACCCACTGTGTTCTTTTTTTAGTTACTGGGCATGGAGGAGGAGGAGGGAGGGACCGGGCTGTAATTTAGGATCTGTATACACGCCCCCATGTGGATGTCAATATAATGTGACCTGAAAAGCTTAGCTCAACAAGGAAATATTCTCTCCAGCAAAAGAGACCACACTGAGCATGATCAGCTTTACTACTCTGATTGTGTATAATCTGGCCTTGCCAAAAGAGACCCTGCAGGAGGGGAGGATCTGTGCATATAGGATCAAAGAGCCTTTTTACACAATGCAGAGGATTGACCCCTTAAGTCCCACAGTGAGTATAAAAAGCATGCCATTCTGCATATACAGGCCGATTTCACTGTTGTGGGTTTAGTAACACTTTAAGTATGGCCTCAGTAATGGATGGACAAATGTGCAGATCCTTTGGCAGGTTAAATCGGCTGTTTGCCTATTAATGTAAAAGTACAGTGGTTACAGTACATTTTTTAATAGTCCTATCATAGCAATGATACATCAGCATGAAGCTAAGAAGTAAAGTGTTCTTGGTGTGTTACTTTTCTTAGTACTGCTTACACTTGCGACTGTTATTGCCGCCTCTCTGAAAAGCAATCTGTGGTGGATCTCTTTTCAGAGAACAGTTGACAGGCAGCTGAGAGGCGATATGCATCTCCTGGATGCCTATTTTAACCCTTGAAAGTCTGCAGTACTGTATCGCAACTGTGTGCATTACACACATGGCTGTTGGGTCGTTGAGGCACAGCACCATTCAGTGGTAAGCACTCAGGAGCAGGGCTCTCCCAACCATCTTGTATTGAATTGTATTGTAACTGTACTGTCTCCCTTAATAATGTAAAGTGCTGTGCAAACTGTTGGCGCTATACAGGGTGGATTTGATTCAAATCAATTCAATTTAAATCCCGATTTAAACCATGATTTAAATCACTAGTAAAAAGGCTTGATTTAAATCATAATTTTTAAAGAGCAACTGTCATCTCTGACCTGCAGCAGCTCCTCCCCTGACCCGCTGCTGACTCACCAACGGTCCCATTCACTTTAATGGGACAGCTGGTGATGCGGCAGTGACACAAGGTGAGGGACGTGGCGACAGCAGGTGATTGGATGCCTGCTAACAGGCGCTGTCATGATAGATCTGAAATGACAGGTGCTCTTTAAGGCTCCGTTCACACCTGAGCGTTTTGTAGCTCAAATATGCCTGAAGCATGAAGCTACAAAATGCTGGAGGGGAAAAAATCAATGTTTCTGAATGGAGATGGTTCACATCTCCACTCAAAAACGGCTCAAGCTAAAAGGTATTTTTGTTGCGCGAATCGGGCGTTTTCTGACACTTTTCTATTGATATAGAATAAATGGAAAAGCGTCAAACGCGCGTATTAGCGCATCATGGGGCGTTTGCAAACGGCTGAAGTCGCGCTACAAAATGAGCCAAAAGTGCGCAAACGCGATACGCTCGGGTGTGAATGCAGCCTAAATGTAAGGACTTATTCTTGCTGGTAGTTAGAATTGTTAATATTTGCAAAAAAAATGAAGGTTTCCTATTTAGAATAAAAAGCTCCCAGGTTAGTAAAACAGCAATATCACAACATATTCAATAATACAGTTTGTAGTGTATATAGATTTGCAAAACAATGGGATAAAGGAATATTCCTGAACTTTGTTTTATCTCATGGTTACTGTGAAATTGTGTGAATGCATCAATGCAGTGCATGTTATCTCAGCTTGCTGAACTTGGACTCATTGAAAGCCTTTACCAAACATGTAAATATTGCAGAATATACAGCCTCAAGCTACATAACTAAGCTCCACTTCATGCTGAATAAACTAAATTATTAATGTATCTTAAATAGAAAACTATATCTTTAGATAGATTTTTACTCCAAAAGCATTTTATTAAAAATTGATAAAAAAAAAAAAATTGGTTTAAATATAAAAAATCTGATTTAAAAAAAAAAAAAAACATTGATTTTTATCCACCCTGGTGCTATATAAATCCTTAAAGAGGAGCTTCAGTTAGTTGTGCAAAAATTAAAAACCAGCAGCCACAAAAACTGGAGCTGCTGACTTTTAATAAACAGACGCTTACCTGCCAAAGAATCCAGCGCTGTCCTCACCCGGACCGGCTCTTTACCGATCTTTGGGTCCCCGGCGTCGGCATGTTAACTGTGATCCATTATGGCACCAGCCATTGGATGGTTTAACAGTTTGGTTGAGAGGACAACCAAGGAGACAGCATTCTGGGAATGTTTACTCTTTTTTGACACTATCATTTTGATGGGTTTACTTCCGCTTTAAATCAGAGTCAATGGCTTGGTATTTTGGACAGCTATTTTATCTAAGAGAAATCCCCAAAACATGGCCCTGTTGGGGGTACTTGAGGACTGAGGTTGAAAACAACTGGCCTAGGTGATCTGAGCGGAAGTGGGAGAGGGCATCTATTAATACTAGGTTCCTGCCCCCCCCAAAATAAAAATCCAAATATGGCAGAGGGGGGAGGAAGAGTAGAACTTCCCCTTTTACGCAAAGTTCCGCTTTGATAATATAATTTGGCACCAGTGCTGCCCGCTGAACCTGACATAGGATATAACTTTTGCCACTGCATGTGTACCACCCTGCCAGCATGTAGGGTTAACTTGGGCAGTTAAAGAGTGGTAAAACTGTGGCTCTGCTACCTATTTTTAATGCCCCCTTGTAATTGAGGCCTTACAATTTAATACTCAATTTGTACTTAAAAGAAGCAGGCCAGTGTAGATGTACGGGTTAACAGTGAGCTCTTGCAGGGTCTGTTGATCTGCTAGTAGTTTTAATGTTAGCTCCCTTCACTCTTTCCGACTTCTGATTACAATTCAGCAATGTGCTCCTGGAAGAAAGCCGATTCCCCAAGCCCTGCTTTTTATTCTACTCTCTCGCTTCTTTTTCCCCTCCATCGCATCCTCCCTTCTCCCCCACCCTTTCCTCCACTTGTTGTTTAATATTTATTCCTGTTACGGTTATGAATTTCTATAAAATATTCACAAACACTCCCCCCCTCGCTTAGAGAAGAAGAGGGATATAAGACGGATACACAAAAAAAAAAAAAACATACCAATTTAATTAATACAAAGCTGCCGGAAGACGTCAAGGTGGAGCAGCAGATTCCCGGAGGCCTATTTATTGCAGGCCTCCGTCTCTCAGATCCACTCACAGGCCTGTAGTGCTCCAGTGCCTGAGAGGGCAGCCAGGTCTCTGCTCTTTCCTTTTACCCAAGGCACACAGCGCTACTGAAAACAGACAGGGATACTTATTATTTATTTATCCTTCCGCAGCGAATAATAAAATGTAGCTGTCTCTGTAGTTACAAAACCGTAATCATAGCTAAGTGTATAATTAATAATGTGTTCGCACATAGACAGCTCTACAGTGGAACTCTCGCTAGCACATCGCTTCAGGACATAGTTTGCAGTTTAGTCATAAGCTCAAAAATAGAAGTGGTAAAAGTTTAGCGCTCCATCATAGCTATTTCTGTGACTGACTTTTTCTCTGCACACAATACATTGGGAGATTGGCTTAAAATATTCTAAATGTGGCATTTTGTTTCCTTGGAATTTAATGTCTGTGCAAGAGATTTACATACCTTAGTTGGCCAGGTTTAAAGAGTACCTGTAGTGTCAAAGCCCAAAGAAAAATGGCAAAGGACTAGTCAACTGGTAATTCCCCTTGTACTGATTTTCCTGTCCTTGTTTCAGAGACGGCCATCTTGGTAGAGAAGCTTTACTTCCTTACTGAGGATGGACTCGGACGTGTTCGCAAGTACACGTGCCGAGCCCGCCAGGAAGTGAACCCTGCACTGCGCTAATCACAGGCAGTGAGACATTTCCCCGATGCGCTGCTGCAGTGATCGGGGAATGTCTGCCTGCCTGTGATTAGCGCAGTGCAGGGTTCACTTCCTGGCGGGCTCGGGCATGTGCACTTACGAAATATAACCAAATAAAGCTGCGCTCGTGAAAGGGTATGAACCACAGTGATGAAAATAAGTGTAGAAGGTATCCGTAGATTATAAAAATATATTGTAAAAATATAACGTGAAATAAATACACTCTTAATTATATATGTGTTTAAATTCCGGTGGCAGTGATCAAACAGCCAATCTCAACAAAGTCCTTAATCAAATCCTCCAAAAGAGTGAATCCACATGTATCACACAAGTCCCACAGTGAACGAGACCTCCACCACGAGTAGTTGTGCCCTTACCAGATCACTTGGACCTCTTATTATAGGAGGTCAAACACACATGTGTGGATTGGGCCTCCACAGAGCCACCCTGATCTTAGCTAACAGGTCTGGAGGATTGCAGGTTGGTGTGACTTCCCTGGAGTGGAATCTGGTGAACCGCGGTTTGCTATTTCTTCATTGATCTCCTACCCCTGGAAGTGATTTACAGTACTCCCCACCCGGGATAAGGAAGAATCCAACTGACCATATTGTGTGCTCTGTGAATCCAAGATCAGGGTGGCTCTGTGGAGGCCCAATCCACACATGTGTGTTTGACCTCCTATAATAAGAGGTCCAAGTGATCTGGTAAGGGCACAACTACTCGTGGTGGAGGTCTCGTTCACTGTGGGACTTGTGTGATGCATGTGGATTCACTCTTTTGGAGGATTTGATTAAGGACTTTGTTGAGATTGGCTGTTTGATCACTGCCACCGGAATTTAAACACATATATAATTAAGAGTGTATTTATTTCACGTTATATTTTTACAATATATTTTTATAATCTACGGATACCTTCTACACTTATTTTCATCACTGTGGTTCATACCCTTTCACGAGCGCAGCTTTATTTGGTTATATTTTGTATTTTAGGTGTAGGGATCACACTTTATTGCTGCAGCTGTGTACACGGGGATATATGATGCAATAGGGTTAGCGCAGTCTTCTTAATTACTTTACAATGTGCACTTACGAACACGCCCAAGCCCATCTTTATTCCTTACGTTCAAGCTGCCCCTCTGATGACTGGTGGAAAATATTTAAAGCCCAACTCTGGACAAATAAAAAAAAATGATCCCTTTCAGTTGGGCAGTGCCTGTACTGCTAGGGTTTTGCATGTTTAGGTCTAAGAGAGCAATAAAAGGAGATTTACTTACCTGAACCTCCACTCCTCTCTGTAGCTAGACTGCCCCCACAGCGTTTGCACCCCATGCTACACCAGTCAAGGCTCCATAGCCCTGCACTGGAAGTGGAGACATTGAGGGACAGTACACCACCAGATCTTGGGGAGCGTCACCTACCAGGGGAACAGAGAATCAGGTAAGTAAAAAATTTTTTCTCTCCCCTAGAACGAATCATTTAACCCTTGTGCCCAGTGCGGGCACAGCTCAACTGCAAGGGAAACATTTTTATTTCCCTGAAGTTGGGCTTTAAGAAGCAGCAGGAGAGGTGCGGTTAGCGCAGATCCACAAAAAGAATGAAGTAGGATCAGTGAGATACTTGCATTACAGGTCCTCAGCTATCACCAAAGCTTACTCCTACAGAACAGGAGAAAATGGGGATAGTTGCATGTCTGAAAATACACCACTATTATTCAGGAGGTATTCAAGGCAAAAGGAAAAATGTTCATAGTACTGCAAAACAAAAATTAATGAATTTCTAGATGTTCCCTATAGGATAGCAAATCTTCAGTTTTTGAGTTCACTTTAAGATGATACAAGGGGTCTTGATTGTAATACTTACAGTTTTCACGGCTGGACACTACTCTTTGCCAAGATAAGAAGCTGAAGCATTTAAAGGTGAATTCCAGGTATGGTAATTTTTACATTGGTCCAAGCTGGACCAATGCAAGTATGTATGTGCCATACTTTTTAGACCCCTGTGGGAGCTGGAAATCCATGTAGTAGGCACCACCACTGCAGCCATCTCTGCTAGCTTCCAGGTCCCATGCTGAGTGGTTGCCACTCTTCATTGAGAACACAGGAGTTCACTTACTCGCTTGGCAAGGACACAGTTTAGGGAAACATTGGCATTTTCTCAATGACTGCAAAGCCCTCTCTGAATCTTTGTCCTCGCCCAGTTGGAAAACCTTCTTGCATTTATTGAGAAAATGGTAAGTATTCTCTGAATGATGCCCGTGCCAAGCGAGTGACTTCCTGTGTTCTGTAAGCAGCATTGCAGCCGCTAAGCACAGGACCCAGACGCTAACATCAATCACTGTAGTAGAAGTACCTTTTACAGTTACAGTTGTATGCAAAAGTTTGGGAACCCGTGACAATTTCCATGATTGTCATTTATAAATATTTGGGTGTTTGGGTCAGCAATTTCATTTTGATCTATCAAATAACTGAAGGACACAGTAATATTTCAGTAGTGAAATGAGGTTTATTGGATGAACAGAAAATGTGCAATATGCATCAAAACGAAATTAGACAGGTGCGTAAATTTGGGCACCCTTGTCATTTTGTTGATTTGAATACCTGTAACAACTTAGCACTGATTAATTGGAACACACAATTGGTTTGGTGAGCTCATTAAGCCTTGAACTTCATAGACAGGTGCATCCAATCATCAGAAAAGGTATTTAAGGTGGCAAATTGCAAGTTGTTGTTCTTTTTGACTCTCCTCTGAATACTGGCAACATGGGGGCCTTAAAACAACTCTCAAATGACCGGAAAACAAAGATTGTTCTACATTATGGTTTAGGGGAAGGCTACAAAAAGTTATCGCAGAGATATAAGCTGTCAGTGTCCACTGTGAGGAACATAGTGAGGAAATGGAAGACCACATGCACGGTTCTTGTTAAGGCCAGAAGTGGCAGGCCACATAAAATATTGGAGAGGCAAAGGCGAAGGATGGTGAGAACGGTCAAAAACAGCCCACAGACCACCTCCAAACTGCAGCGCACTTTGCACAGGGAGAAACTGTATGGGAGAGTGATGCAAAAGAAGCCAGCTTCATTTTGGTCATAAGAAGGGGCGTTATGCGTGACGGCAAAAGAACACAGCGTTCCAAGAAAAACACTTGCTACCCACAGTAAAATTTGGTGGAGGTTCCATCATGCTGTAGGGCTGTGTGGCCAGTGCCGGTACTGGGAATCTGGTTAAAGTTGAGGGTTGCATGGATTCCACTCAATATCAGCAGATTCTTGAGAATAATGTTGAGGAATCAGTCACAAAGTTGATGTTACGCCGGGGCTGGATATTTCAACAAGACAATGACCCAAAACACTGCTCAAAATCTACTCAGGCATTCATGCAGAGGAACAAGTACAATGTTCTGGAATGGCCATCCCAGTCCCCAGACCTGAATATCATTGAACATCTGTGGGGTGATTTGAAGTGGGCTGTCCATGCTTGGCAACCATCAAACCTAACTGACCTGGAGATGTTTTGTAAGGAGGAATGGTCCAAAATACATTCATCCAGAATCCAGACACTCATTACAGGCTATAGGAAGCGTCTAGAGGCTGTTATTTCTGCTAAAGGAAGCTCTACTAAATATTGATGTGGTTTTTCTGTTGGGGTGCCCAGATTTATGCACCTGTCTAAATTTGTTTTGATGCATATTGCGCATTTTCTGTTAATCCAATAAACCTCATTTCACTGCTGAAATATTACTGTGTCCTTCAGTTATTTCAAAGATCAAAATGAAATTGCTCATTCAAACACCCAAATATTTAAAAATGACAATCATGGAAATTGCCAGGGGTTCCTAAACTTTTGTATATAACTGTATATACAGCTTCCTGTGGAATTTGCCAGCTATGGCGTATCAATACTTAAGCTGCGGCTCATCCCTGCCCCCTCTCTCCTCAATGGCTAACTGGCCGTGATTGACAACATGGGGAGCCAATGGCTCCAGTGCGTATTACTGAACCGAAAGGAAGCTCAGGTGAGTATTGGGAGGGCTGTGGGGGGATGCTACACAGAGATTTTTTACCTTTATGCATATAATGCATGAAAGTAAAAAACCTTGAGCCTTTAGAACCACTATAAGAATTTTCATACAAAATTCTACCCATAATTTCCATACCTGCAATTCAGCTTTAAAAATATACGCTGTTGCGTGACATTTTCTGTTACAGAATTTTTTAGACAAACAAGGAGGTACAACATTATAGTACAGCGTGGGCCATTTATATGGATACACCTTAATAAAATGGGAATGGTTGGTGATATTAACTTCCTGTTTGTGGCACATTAGTATATGTGAGGGGGGAAACTTTTCAAGATGGGTGGTGACCATGGCGGCCATTTTGAAGTCGGCCATTTTGAATCCAACTTTTGTTTTTCAATCGGAAGAGGGTCATGTGACACATCAAACTTATTGGGAATTTCACAAGAAATTTTTGACTTGACTTTTGGCTTGAATGGAACTATATACTGGGGATCTCCGGCCCATCATCGCCAAATGTGTAAATACCGAACCAGGCCATAGCTCTGCAGCAGAAGTAAGTCAACGCAGTTGGAGTAAGAGGGTTTGTTCAATTTAGCCTAAGAGGGTTATTGAGAGGGAGGCTTTAAAATTTTGTGTGCAAATTGATCTAGTTGGGTATCCTGCGCACTTCCACAACCAGCAGGTATGGAGGATAACTTTGTGCTGCATTTTTGTTTTGCTGTTATAAGAACATTATAGTATTTATTTGTACCCTAGCTCAGAGAATACAGAGCCATTAGTCAAATCAGACATAAATTACAGTTCTCTTATGGTTTTCATTCAAGAAATAGCATTCCAGTGAAACATTGTTTCATTTTAGTAATTTTTCTTTGGAAATTTCCAGAGAAACTATAATATTTACTTAAAATAATTGACTCCCATGAAATGGAGGTTATAGCAATGAATTTAAAGGTTTCTTTTTAATGATTTTACTTTGTTACAAAGTGACCTTACGATAAAGAACTTACTTTTGGTATTCTCTTGACATTAAATACAGACTAAACTGATTACCGAGACATAAGAGACTCGATCCCATGTTTATTTATGATATTACAAGAATATTGTCGTTTTGTTTTTACGTCGTGTTTCAATAGGAGGTATGGACGACCAACACCTTCACGCGTCCTATGGGTTGATCTAGTTAAACGTGTGTTTTAAAATTTCGGAGGGAGAGTTATTGGGAGAATCCGATTTAACTTGTTTGGGAGAATGAGGTTGACGCAACTGAATGAAG
>BLSH010116917.1:1110015-1121239 GCA_018402905.1 Glandirana rugosa | reverse complement strand
AAAAAAAAAAAAAAAAAAAATTTTGAAAAAAGTGGCAGGGGAAAAAAAAAAATGTCCCCTTTAAGAGCATTGGGCGGAAGCGACTTGTGACGTCGCTTCCGCCCAGCCTTGTTATGGAGCCGGGTGAGCGGCTTCAGCCGCTCACTCGGCACACAGACACTGCAGGGATAGGACCCGATCATCTCCGCCGCTGCCGGCGGGTCCGGTAAGCGGCGGAGATGACCGGAAAGCGGCGGGAGGGGGGGGGCACCTCTCCCGCCGCTGATAAAAGTGATCTCGCGGCGAATCCGCCGCTAAGATCACTTTTATCTTGCAGGGAATCGCCTGCAGAAAAAAATGATACCGGGGTTATGGTAGCTATCTGCTACCATAACAACGGTATTCCACTTCAAAGTGGCCGCCGTCAAACGACGTACGGCGGTCCGGAAGTGGTTTTAAAGAGGAAGTAAACCCTGATGGGTTTTACTTCCTCTTTAGTTCCTGCAATGTAAAAGCATAATGCATTATGTGCCGCTTATCAGCAGAGGAATTCAGCGATGTCCTCGCTCCAGGCTGCATCCATGCCTGTGTCTCTTCTTTCCGGGTGCCGCGGACCCCGGCGCTGTGATTGGCCAGAGCTGCGTGACGTCATTCCCGCGCATGCGCGCGGGAGCTGCCGGTCACGGCACAGTCTCAGTGGAGAAACGGCACGGAGGCCGTTTCTTCACTGCGCATGTGCCGAAATGACTTTGGCACATGCAGAACACTGCATATCTCCTGAACTGTGCATGTTTTGGAGATATGCAGGGTACCTACAGGTAAGCCTTAAAGTGGCTGTAGTGCCTTTACAACCACTTTAACATGTTAGAAGGATGTCATTGTGTAGTAGAATCTGATTGCCTCTGATTTCTGATATGTGGCGATAATGGTCTCTCCTTCAGCAATAATATCACTAAAGCATATTTCTCCATTTCACAGATTGTAGCATTTAAACTGTTTTTCAGTTTTTTTTTTCTGGACTATTTTAAAGTATTACCAATAAATAAACATGGGCATCTACTTGTAACTGTGTAATCAAGAACTGTTATTCTGGTCATATACGGCTCAAATTTTGTCCAGTTCCTGCTGAATCGGCTGAAATGTGAGCTATGAGCGAGCATCACACTGCTCGATAAACTTGGATTATAAAGTCGAAGGAGCCAGGTGGAAAAGTTCTGCCAAACAGTGACTGCAGCAAATCAGATGCAGGAACTGTTCTTGTATTCTGACAGCCACTGTAGCAGCGCCTGTTGAAATGCAATAGCCAACAGATGAGCTTCTTCCACCCATGTGGTTTAGCATGTATGAAGGAATTGAGTTATTTCTCTCATTCCACCAGTGAGGCTGAACAAGAAAAATGTATGTGTGTATGGCTAGCCTTAGGGCTCCTATACACTGGTGGACCTGCCTGTTTAGTGGGGATCTCTCTGCTTATCCCTGCTGAGCAGGCAGTTGACAGATCTGGGGCTGCTCCACTAATGCAGAGTGGACACGGACACAGCCCACTTTCCTTTATGGGCAGTCAGATGTAAGCAAACCACCTGTCCATTTACATCCAACTGCCATTCGATCCACTAGACCACATGTGTCAAACACAAGGCCTGTGGGCCGAATCTGTCCCTCCAGGTCATTTCATTTGGCCCTCATACCTCTCCTGCAGCTGTGTTACCCCCCTCATCTCTGCCACCACCTTGTCTCAGCAGTCGGCAGCAGAGTGGAGGTCAGAACTCCTACAGATTCTGTGCCCCTCTGTGCAGCTACAGCACCTCCTCATTTCTGTCTCTCCTGGTCTCAGCATTCAGTGAAATCCAGTCCTCCTCTGGTCCTTCTCCAGACCCTGCACTTTCTGCTTCCCAGCTCCGCCCTCAACTTCTTCCCAGCAGCAGCACAAGGTAAGGGGGGGGGGGGTGCACTGTGATGTAAGGGGGGTGGAGGATTCTTGACTTCTGATGGTGGGTGTGACTCTTGACATCTGATGTAAGAGGCAGTGGAGTGCTCTGGACATCTAGTCTTACAGATACAACCCGCCCTTTGAGGGCAACTTTAATGCTGATGCGGCCTGCAATATAATTGAGTTTGACACCCCTGGAATAGATGGATGGGAAGCCGTTCCCTTATTCATTTGTTTTTAGGATCGGATGTCAGCGGGTGTCTATGGACACATGTCTGTTGACATTCGTCGCTCCATAGAGGGCAATGGATCAGGTCCGCCCGAGTGAAAGGGGACTTAGTGGTAATTGAGATGAAGTGTGGGAAATACTGCACCAGTAAACTTTTACTCACACTCACTATTTCTTATGCCCTGTGTTATATATAGCATTGTGCTTACAGTTGTGCTCATAAGTTTACATACCCTGGCAGAATTTATGATTTCTTGGCCATTTTTCAGAGAATATGAATGATAACACAAAAACTTTTCTTTCGCTCATGGTTAGTGTTTTGCTGAAACCATTTATTATCAATCAACCATGTTTACTCTTTTTATATCATAATGACAACAGAAACTACCCAAATGACCCTGATCAAAAGTTTGCATACCCCAATTCTTAATACAGTGTATTGCCCCCTTTAACATCAATGACAGCTTGAAGTCTTTTGTGGCATTTGTGGATGAGGCTCTTTATCTTTTCAGATGGTAAAGCTGCCCATTCCTCTTGGTAAAAAGCCTCCAGTTCCTGGAAATTCTTGGGCTGTCTTGCATGAACTACGTGCTTGAGATCTCCCCAGAGTGGCTCAATGATATTGAGGTCAGGAAACTGAGATGGCCACTCCAGAACCTTCACTTTATTCTGCTGTAGCCAATGGCACGTCGACTTGTGTTTTGGATTATTGTGATGTTGGAATGTCCAAGTACGTCCCAGGCGCAGTTTCCTGGCTGATGATGCAAATGGTCCTCCATTATTTTTTAATAACATACTGCATCATCGTGTCATCAATTTTGACCAAATTTCCTGTGCCTTTGTAGCTCACACATCCCCAAAACATCAGCAATCCACCTCTGTGTTTAACAGGCCTTGTTGACTCCTCTCCAAATGTCATGTTTATGGTTGTGGCCAAAAAGCTGAATTTTGGTTTCATCACTCCAAATGACTTTGTGCCAGAAGGTTTGAGGCTTGTCTCTGTGCTGTTTGGTGTATTGTAAGTGGGATACTTTGTGGCATTTGCGTAGTAATGGCTTTCTTCTGGCGACTCGACCATGCAGCCCATCTTTCTTCAAGTGCCTCCTCATTGTGCATCTTGAAACAGCCACATCACGTTTTCAGAGAGTTCTGTATTTCACCTGAAGTTATTTGTGGGTTTTTCTTTGCATCCCAAACAATTTTTCTGGCAGTTGTGGCTGAAATTATAGTTGGTCTACCTGACTGTGGTTTGGTTTCAGCCGACCCCCTCATTTTCCACTTCTTGATTAGAGTTTGAACACTGCTGATTGCCATTCTCAATTCCTTGGATATATTTTTATATCCCTTTCCTGTTTTATACAATTCAACTACTGTACCTTTAGCCGCAGATCCTTTGACAATTCGTTTGCTTTCACCATGACTCAGAATCCAGAAAAGTCAGTGCAGCACTGGATGAAAGATGCAAGGGTCTGTCAGGAGTCCAGAAACTCATTGACCTTTTATACACACACACTAATTACTGTACAAGCAAGCAGATCACGGGTGAAGATGGTTACCTTTAATAGCTATTCAAACCCCTTTGTGTCAACTTGTGTGCATGTTATCAAGCCAAAATCACCAGGGTATGCAAGCTTTTGATCAGGGTCATTTGGGTAGTTTCTGTTGTCATTATGATTTAAAAAGAGTAAACACAGTTGATTGATAATAAATGGCTTCAGCCAAACACTAACCATGAGTGAAAGAAATGTTTTTGTGTTCTCATTCATATTCTCTGAAAAATGGCAAAGAAATCATAAATTCTGCCAGGGTATGTAAACTTATGAGCACAACTGTATATCAGCTGCACAGCTATACATTATCTAATTTGATCACAAAAGGTGATTTTTTTCTGGAATGTTTGTTCTAATTTATTTTACAAAGGCTTTTATTGATTTTCAAGTTTTGCATCAAAGGTATACAAATCATCATAGACAAAAGAACACAATATTGGTAAAGAAAATGTCAGAGATGGGTACATAATAACATTTCAATCGAAATGGAAGGATGTTACAGAAAGTAGCGTCGCCAGGTGTACAAGATTGCAAACAAGACTGGCAGTGGTGCAACACAGAGGGTGGGTCAGTAAGCAATAGGCAGTTTTGTTCTAATTTAAAATCTAGAGCTGGCTTGTGCAATTATTTTTAGATTTTATAATACATATACATATTTGACAAATTTACAATACATATACATATTTGACATATACAGATATTTGACAAATTTTGAAAATCTAGAAAATGTGCTTTTGACTGAAACATTTAGATAAGTATAGAAGACAATAGAGATGGTTGTAGGATCACATACATCACCTTTTTCCATTGCTCTGCAATAAGTTGTTTTCTATCCTGATTGTTTTAATTGCAATTGGATGTTGATTTATTATGAACAGATTAGGTCTAAAACATCCTTGTTTGGCAGATTTTCAGACGTTGCAGCATGCATAACACTAATTACATTTGAAGGTATGGGTCTAACGAGTGAGAAGATTTAGTACCATAACCTGTGCAATTACTTTTTGTACTCTATGTATGTTTTAGAATTTACTTACATACACAGATGTATTCATGTTTATGCTTGGATGCATGCATAAATAGGTATTTGTTCAAGTTGATGTAGAGCTCACCCAGTATGTGCTATGTGTACTGAGCTCCCTGTAGACACAGACACTGTACGTCGCTGGAGGAGAAGGCAGGACAGAGATAGATGAGCTGTGTTCCTCTGGTCTCTGATTAATGGCTCTAGAGACGCTGCCTTTGTGGGATCTCTGGGGAATAACAATGAGTAGGTGCATAGGGTATTGCTGGCCTAGTGACCCTCTCTTTGCCAAGCTGCTTTTTGACATGATTCTTGGAATGCCAAATTTTGGTGTCTCAATTGTCCTCTCAGCTATTCTGAGACAGACTGTGGCAGACACTGCTTTCCAAAGGGGACAGTGCAATGCATTACCAGAGATGGCTTTTACAATGTTGTGCAGCTAACGAGCTTTTGAATGTAGTCCAGGTCCACCTTAGCTTGTGGGTTAAGTGTACACTAGGGATGTCTGGACTGAAACATTCCTACTGCTCTTATTGATCTGCCTAGCATTGTCATAAGTGATTTCCTTTTTTTCTGGTTCATTTAGAGTGTCATGACTTTGTTCCCTGTTGGTCCTGTAACATTTTCACCATATAGAAATGTGCAGGTGCTCACAGCAGCCCAGTTCCTCAAGTGCCTCAATGACCCCACCAGGGACAACAGTTGGGAGGTAAATGAGGAATGGAACATATTGGAAGACAGAAGGATGACTTTGTACTTCAAAGACTTTACTAATGTTATTGTGTCACTTTGTATTACTAATCCCGCAGTCCTTCATTGTAGAGCAAAAGGGTGAGGGAATGCGGCTTTCTGGCAGATCATTGTGTGTGCAATTATGACATAACAGCATGGTGGACATGCCTATTGAATAAATTGGACTAGAGATCTTCCAGGTATCATCTATCGAGCCAGTGACTTGCCAGGCATCAGCCAGTTGAGTTGCGCGTGGCTGCTTTCCTCTGCTAGCCTCAGTGTAGACCAGGCTTTTCTTATCATCCTTGGATTCCCAATGGTTTAAGCCATTTTAAGAAACATGGAATTTGCAGTTTATCATTTGCTTGTCTTTAGAAAAAAAAAAAAAAAAAGTGTGAATTTTTAAAGGCTAATGCCAGAAAAATCAATGAGAGGAATCTGAACTTTTTACCCTTCTCCATTGTATAACTTGAGAGGTTTTGATATGTCTGTTTTAAAGAGGATTTGAACTCTGAAAGCTGTGCTTAAAAGGGAACTGCGATTGACCTCCCCATTGATTTATTTATTTATTTTTGCCCCGCTTACCTGATGGTGGTATCTGCACAATTCAGATACTAACCCATCCAGTGGATCCAGCGTTGACGCTGAGATCATCTCATGCCTGGCCTCAGCTCCGTCCCACACCACCATGTTCTCTCTGACGTTATCGAGAGGCCCACTGGATCTTCCGGGTTCAGTGGGTGGGCCTCTTGATGGTGCGACGATAGGCCTGCCCCCTCCTCCTGTTTTTCAATGAAGGGCTATGCCCCCTGGGGTATGTGATGTACATATCCTGGGAGGCACAGCGGGCAGTGTGCGCTTCATTCGCCTAAGGTGGTCATGCAACACTCACTGTACACAATGTAATTTAACAAAACTTATATATTTTTTTCACACAAAAAGAGCTTTTGTTTAGTGGTATTTGGTCACCACTGTTTTTTTTATATTTTTTTATTATATAAATTAAAAAAAAGACAGAACATTTTGAAAAAAAAAAGTTTTCTACTTTCTATTATAAATCATATCCAATAAAAAAAAATCGAATTTCTTCATTAATTTAGGCCAAAATGTATTCTGCTACATGTCTTTGGTAAAAAAACATATATTAACAGGTTTGTGTGAAAGTTATAGCGTCTACAAACGATGGTGTATATACTGGAATTTACACAGCAATAAGGCTATACTGGTAATGGTGGTGATCAACGACTTATAGAGTGGGGCTGTAATAGTGTGGCGGCAAATCTGACGCTAACAGACCCTCACTGGGAGGTACACCGTCTAACTGACAATAACATCAATAGTGACACTTACACAGTGATCAGATATAATATTGTACACAGACACTGTATTAAAGACACTGGCTAGGAAGGGCACGGGTTAGCAGTGTACATGCGCATGTGTGCCCCTAACCTGGAACAGGCTGGATGACATACACGTATGTCATCCAGCCTGCCCGTGCCGCCCTGCAGTGTTATATGCACTGTGGTTGGGCAGTGAGCAGAAAAAAAAAGCAGGACTAGTCAGCAGTTTTGCCTTTGGTCTGATTTCCCTTTACTGATCTTTCTATGCCTTGTTCTGCACTTGTCTCTCAGTGTGGAGGTGACCATCTTGGTAGAGGCAAGGTTTTGCTTCCTTATCTCAGAGCCTCCAGCAAAGAGAACAGTGAGCATCACATTGGTGCAATCACCAAATTTCACTCCGATTCATGTGAGACTAGCAGTAAGAGGCAGCAGAGCCTTAGATTTCACACTGCAGATGTATAGTAATCAGGGTCAAGGTACAGGAGTGGGTAGGCACACTCAGGGGAAATCTACAAAAGGTAGATTTTGCAAGGTACTGCTTAGGCACAATTAACAAGTCTAGATATTGCATATAACATAGCAAATTTTTACTTTTGAGTTTAGTTTGACTTACTGTTGCATGGTAATGGAGAAATCACACACATTTTGTTGTGTCTGGAAGAATAATTTCAGAACTACCCTGAAAGGTTTATGTGTATTTTGTAACAATATAATCTTTTTTCTTTTTATGAAATTCAGTGCAACAAAGGGATCAGCCATAAGAATTGTGAGCACTGTCTATGGAGAGCCTTAACTCCTTTACGACATCATTGGGATGTAAACAAACTCATGGCTGCACAAGTGACATACAAAATTGCAACTATAATCATTTTAGTCTTTGGCTCACCCGGCTCCAAAAAAGATATAATGTTTTTCAGTTTTAAGTGCATTGAAAAAGTATTCATACCCCTTGAAATTTCCCACATTTTGTCATGTTACAACCAAAAATGTAAATGGATTATTGGGATTTTATGTGATAGACCAACACAAAGTGGCACATGATTGTTAAGTGGAAGGAAAATGATAAATGGTTTTCAATTTTTTTTTACAAATAAATATCTGAAAAGTGTGGGGTGCATTTATATTGAGCCCCCCTGAGTCAATACTCTGTAGAACCACCTTTTGCTGCAATTACAGCTGCAAGTCTTTTTGGGGATGTCTCTACCAGCTTTGCACATCTAGAGAGTGATATTTTTGCCCATTCTTCTTTTCAAAATAGCTCAAGCTCTGTCATATTGGATGGTGAGCGTCTGTGAACAGCAATTTTCAAGTCTTGCACAGATTCTCAATTGGATTTAGGTCTGGACTTTGACTGGGCCATTCTAACACATGAATATCCTTTGATCTAAACCATTCCATTGTAGCTCTGGCTGTATGTTTAGGTTCGTTGTCCTGCTGAAAGGTGAACCTCCACCCCAGTCTCAAGTCTTTTGCAGACTCTAACAGGTTTTCTTCTAAGGGAAAAGGGGGGTGGGGGGGGTTTAATACCGCGCTAATATAACAAAAAAACAGAAACATTAAAGTGGAGTTTCACTCAAAAGCGGAACTTCCTCTTTAAGACCTCCTCCCCAGCTCCTGATGGTGAAACAGAGCTTTTGGGGAGGGGGTGGGGGGGGGGTGCGGCTACCCGATTTTCACGGGTACTTCCATTCCGGTCACCTTAGGTGATCGGAAAGTGTAAGGTCTCCTTCCCCCTCCCTCCCGAAGTCTTCTGTGACACAGGACAGGTCCTAGAATACTTCAGGACCAATCACGGAGCGCAGCACCGCTCGCGCATGCACCGTGTGCGCCCGGCCGTGAAGCCACTACCTGTCACGGCCGGATGCCCACAGTAACAATGATGGTGCCGCGGAGGGGAGGGGAGAGATTCGAGGCTCCGGGCAGTGACATCGCTGGACCGGGAGACAGGTAAGTGTCTGTTTATTAGAAGAATTTTTAATAAACTTAGAAAACGGTAGAACTCCGCTTTAAGTGAAAAACAGCTGCAACTTAAAATGGGAGATAATGACACAATAATAGTACACATAGAAACAACAAGTTTCGCTAAAAAAATCATGCACAAATCAGCAATAAAGTTCATGTGAAAAAATATCCATATAAAACAAGAAAAACTGTGAATAGAATGTCCAAATTTCAGAAAAAGGAAAGAAAGAAAAGAGAAAAATCCAACTTCCGTCAGACTGTGCAGACTAGATCCGAATTGAAACATCCTCTACCAAGATGATTCACCAACACACATGCAGACTGAATGCTTACCAGAGCAGATAGACCCTCTAGTTATGTAAGGTCAAACTGACATGTGGGTGTATGCCACCTCCAGCATAGATGATCTCACCACAGCTTCTCCTCCCTGTACCTCGGTTCATGCGTTCATACAGCACACCGGAAAATAAATGAAAAGGGGGCGCCGATAGTGTAGTATATCAAAATGACATATTTATTCCAGGCTAAGGCACTTACGAAATGTCCAGTAGCCGGTAAGTTTAAAAAGTTGTACAAATACCGGTATAAGTAAAGTAAAATCCAACACTGGTCACGGTGACACAGAAAAAACTCCTTGCCCAACCGGTTTCGTCACAAAAGGACTTCTTCCGGGGCATGCAGTTTTTTACTCCTCAGAGAGGAGTAAAGAATAGCTTCTCTATCTTTTTGGCAGGACTTTTGCTCTTAAAAGTCATCTGTACGAGAAGGCTTGAGTGCAATCTGCCAATCCTCACTGGTTGCATACTGGTTCTTGAGTAGCAAATGATCCAAGCAATTCCTCTATTTCTATGTGTAAGGCTGGGTTCAAACATGTGCGGTGTGAATTTCTGCTACATTTTCACTGTGAGTTTCCAAAGAAGATGCAAATTTTCTGAGGCGGCGTCCACCGGTGTCTTTAAGAATTGCTGGTTGTTAAGGAGCAGGCTGAGAAGCCAGCTGCTGCATCCTTAACAACCGATGACACATTAGCTGTACTTCATACACTATTACAGGGGCCTCTAGATTCTGATAAGCCCCCCGCCCTCAGACCCCCACAACCACCAGCCACCCCCTACGCCAAAGCACCCCCCATGTTGAGGGCATGTGGCCTGGTATGGTTCAGCAGGGGGGGGGGGGGTGCTCGCTTAACCCTCCCTTTTCAGGCTGGCCAGGCTGCATGCTTGGATAAGGGTCTGGTAGGGATTTTGGGGGGACCCCCGCGTCATAATTTTTTTTAAAAAATTGGCGTGGGGTCCCCTCAAAATCCCTACCAGATCTAAAGGTCTGGTATGGATTTGAGGGGGACTCCATGACTTTTTTTTAACTTTGGCATGGTGTTCCCTTTAAAATCCATACCAGACCCAAAGGGCCTGGTATGGATTGGGGGGAGGGACCCCCACACTGGTTTTTCTTTCTCAATCCATGTTCTAAACTGATTCAGAAGCATTCCCATAGAAGGCAGTGAGCCCGGAAATGGTATCTGAACTGCACCGCAGTGGTAAAAAAATGCACAGGACTCTCTTTACATTTGCACTGCCGCTGCACAGCGGATATGTGAACCAGAACCATAGGAAACCGGTAATGGTGCACATGTCATGCAAATCGCATGCGGTTGAAAACGTATTCAATTCGCATATGTGTGAGCGGACCCTAAAGTATATGTTCACTGGGGGCAGCCATATTTTTTCATTACATAGCCGGCTCTGCTTCCTGCTTAGTATTGCTGCTCAGTGATTATGCGTCACGAATCTACTAGACAGGGTCTGTCTGACTCTTTGAAGTCTCTAATACCATAAAACAGCTCCAATGTTTCTGGTGGCCATAGACCATGTAATTGTAGCATAGGAAGTAGGTAGGAGCCTGAGTGCAGTGTTTTTTTTTTTTATTAATGGCAAGAAAGGGGCACCTTTTTACACCAATGAAAACATATAATTTGATAGTGCTGACATATGCCCTAGTGATTCATGTGAGGTGTGAATTTTACAAGTGCTATATAGAAAGTGTCGACAAATAAATCGCCAAACGTCCCGTGACTCTATTTATTATTTTTATAATTATAATTTTTTATTTTTATAAAAGGGTGGTAACGTCAAGATAAGTCCCCTCATACATAAACGGGTACAGACGGGTTAGAACCGGTTCCTGACCTCCCACGTTCCTCCAACAGACCCAACACCTCTGTACATTACGGGAACCTTTCATTTCTGACTTTTGAAACGGTTAATGGAAAATAAAGAATTTTCTTTGTGATAGACGTGAAACAGTATGGAAAAATAATGTCATATCTACTATAAATTTTCCTTCCTTACACGGGAATTTTACTTGAATAATTTTAAGTGTGGAGTGTACTTAGTGATCCCGTATACAGTCGTGATAGTTTAATATACAAAAGTAACCACATTTTTCCACGGGGAAAGAACGGTAATTATTTTTTTTTTT
>BLSH010116917.1:1065467-1088503 GCA_018402905.1 Glandirana rugosa | reverse complement strand
TGGGGGGGCTGTAGAGGACACTGCTATGGGGGGCACTACAGAGGGGGGGGCAGAGAACACTCACTACTGTGGGGGGTGCAGAGAACACTGCTATGGGGGGCTACATACAGCACAGCCAGTTTAAATACAAGCTGACACACTCTGTTTGCAACAGACTGAAAGGATGACTTCTTGTCAGAGGCACTGAGCTCAATTGACATCTTGAAGCCTTGGACCAATGGTAAAGCACCATTGGTCCAAGCTGTCCAATAAAAATGTTGCAGTGGAGGCTCTCCTCTCACTGCAGTGTCATAGAAGGGGGCATGTGTCTAAAAGACAAATGCTTCCTTCCAGCCCAGACCTCTTAACTATAAGGAAAAAACATGGGTTCATAGGTATAAGGTTTGCCCACAATCCCATGTTTTTCTCACACAGTTAAGAGGGAGAATCTGCTGCTGCTGAAAAGGTACTTTTTAAATCAAGCTAAATAATATATTATTGTGTTATATGTTATAAAATAATAATTAATTATTTATCTATTTACTGTGAAATTACTGGTTTGAAATTATAACTTCAAACTTCAATAATTTGTCAGTTAAGCCACCTGCTTGAATACAGTTTTTGAAAATATAGTAAATGACCTTGAAAACAATATATAATAATTATTTGCATATTACTAACTTATGGTAACTACCCACTAGCAACCCAGGCAAATTCTGACACTTCCTTCCTACATGTAAAATCCTATGTTTTTTTTTTTTTGCTAGAAAATTACTCAGAACCCCCAAACATTATATATATATATATATATATATATATATATATATATATACACACATTTAGCAGACACCCTAGGGAATAAAATGGTGGTCATTGCATCTTTTTATGTCACATGGTATTTGCACAGTGAGAATCGAATACGTAACTTGTGTGTATGTATGAATGTGAGTTAGGGATCTTGGATTGTAAGCTCCTTGAGGGTAGGGTTAATGTGAATGTACCTTATATATGTAAAGCGCTGCGTAAATTGACGGCGCTATACAAGTACCTGAAATAAATAAATATGTAACCTGTGTGTATCTAGCTCTGATACTAGCCAGCGCCTCACCAGCCACTGACCTCACCGCACATCCCTGAAACATTGAGTGGGACCTGAAGTCTTCATCCACTTTGACTGTAAGGCCCCATACACACGGACGTTTTTTGATGCCGGCGTTTTCTGGCGTTTTTTGCAGCTCTCCATGTTAGTCAATGGCCCCATAAAAACGTTGACGTTTTTGAGCTGTAGATGGCGTCAGCGTTAGTGAGCTGAAAGTAGAACCCACGGCCAGCGCGTTCTGAGGCTGTAACGTTTTGGCATTTTTTGACACCGACGCCGCAAAACGCCAACAAACGCCAACTAATATTGTACCGGCGTTTTCTGGCGTTTTTTGACGCCGACGTTTTTAGGTTGAAAAATAGCAGAGGGATGATTTTTTTTTTAAAAACGCCTATTGACGCCGACGCTCACTAACGCCGATGCATAACGCCGAAAAACGCCGATTTTTTTTCCTTGACGTCGGGACCGACGTCTTGTTTATTTTTAAAGATACGCCCGTGTGTATGAGGCCTAAAGTGAGAAATCCCTTTTAAACATTTTGGTTTGCCATAAGTGGCCTAATTTGATATTGTGGCTCTGTAAGCAACTTTGATTTTCTAGCCCTTTGGTGAAAGAACAATTTAGGTATTTTTTTCTAAAAACATTAAACCTGGAAAGCACTGAGGTATTGCCCTGCCTTCATTTACAAAGCTTTTCTTGTTTTTACACTCATTTGTCTTGATTTCTTTTCTATTTTTCCCTTTCAAGCAGTTTGCAGTAAAACCAAAAACTCATTATTTTAATTACATGCGGTCGCCCCATGCTAATGAAGTTTGCAAGTTGCTAATGTGGGTTTCTGACTCCCTCCCCCGTTAATTAAACTTGCTCCGCTCTGTGAAAGCAGGAGGTCCCAGCCAGCAGCGCATTACCCTTCCTGGAGCCTGGACTCAGTATGTGTGTGCCTAGCACGCCAACTTAACTCCTTCTGTGCCAGAGGAGTACGTAACGCTTTACTTCTTTGGCATGGAGGCCTAATTGTTGTGTGTTGAGCTTGATTGGCTCACGGCCTGATTGCTTTGGTTTGTTCTTGTCTGATTAATTAAAGCATGTTAATAAAAGCACTAATACTGGGCATAAATCCGGGAACAACATACATTTATGAATTTTGGCTTCTATGAATGCATACATAATATAAAGCTTTCTGAAATCAGTTACTTTCCAGGAAAGATAAGCCAGGTGTGTCTATATTTATTAATCTGTAGATGGTTCATACTCTGGAACTCAGCATGTATGTAATGAGCATACTGACTTTGCATATTACTGATGTTGGATAAGACTGAGCCTGGTGGCTATGTAACACCAGGAACATCACATTTAGGCCTCATGCACATAGGATGTTTTTTTGACTGTTTTACAGCAGCTGTTTTTAGCTGCAGACATTTTTTCTACAGTCAATAAACCCACCATCATGTTATCCTATGTCTTCATGCACACATAGGCTGTTATCAACTGGTTTTAGCAGGGACGTTTATAAGCTGTAAAAAAAAACCCCAAGACTAGTGGGCTCTGAGGGATGTTTTTCAGCTGTAAAAATGCTCAAAGACTCAAAAACATCGCTCTCCAACTTTTGTGGACATTTTAGATCCATTGAGGGAAAAAAAAAACTACTGCTCAAAAACGCAGGTCACCAACGTTTTTGGTTCATTGAAAAAAATAACATTACTGCTCAAAAACGCTTGTGTGCAAAACGCTGAAAAAATCAGAAGAACTCACTGCAAAGCTACTGACATTTTTAGAACTTTTTTTAATGTCCAGTGTGCATGAGGCCTGAATGTCAGGTCTTGTTAACGTTTAGAGCCAGGTTTATTACTTTAGAACCCTGTAGATTTTTACCTTAATGGATTCTATGCATGAAGGTAAACAGAAACTTCTGTGTGCTGCCCCCCCCTTATATTTAACTGAACCCCATCTTGATCCAGCGATCTGCACGAGCGCTCAGGTCACCAGATCCATTGGCTCCCGCTGCTGTCAATCACAGCCGGCCAGCAAGCTGCTTGCTATGGGGGCACTCGGTAGAGGACCCAAGAAGAGGAGGTGCAGAGCTGCTGTGTGCAAAATCAATGCATAGAGCAGGTAAGTATGACATGCTTGTTTATTTTTAAAAAAAAACTTTAGTATCAGTTTAATTCAATATTTTTTGGACATGCATTACTAAGAACTATAATTATGATTGTAATTAGAATTTACTATACATTGTAGATGTCATCACAATTCACCTAGCATTGTACCCTCCAATATTCTACCTATCCTTTAGGCTCTTAGCTCATCACATAGCAGTATTGTTGTCTTTCAAAACGGCATCTTCTATTCCACTTGTAGGCTTTGAAAACCCCAGAATATGACCGTGCAGCAGCTCTGAAACCCTTTATTATATTCAGCACCCAACATTTAAGACCTGTACAGTATAATTACAATGGCCAAATTTAAAATCAATTGTAGGTACCCTCAAAACCCATCACAGAGACTCACAGATGGATCTTTGTAAAAAGAATCCAGGGTTCAGTCCACCTACGCAAGAACCCAAGAGAAGGAAAATCTGTCTGGCCAAGTATTTGAGGCAATACCAGCTTGTACAACCTCCCAGACTTAGAGCATTGCCAAAATGAATCTTTATCTTTGGTGTACCTGGCCCTTCTGACCGAGATCAGTAGTTCAAAGAAATGGATACTTTCAGCCACCATTCCAACAGTAGAGCGCTCCTAGCAGCACATAACGAATACTTGTGCAGATTTGATCTTGGAGTCTGATCTCCTTCCTTGTAGATTGGTTCCCCAGCTTAAAATGTGCACTGTATGTAGTGTTATAACCACCATCACAGGCTCTTTACCCCAAACCTGCTAGCACATACCTCTACAATACACAAAAGGATTTTTTTTACATAATGATAAATGTATTACAGCTCAGAGTGAACATACAGACATTTACTTTCATTAATATACCTTTCACTTGACACATCGTAGCTCATAGGTAATAAGCTGTAAAGGTGCCCTTACCCCAGTAGATCTGGGTGGTCAGATCTGAAATAGATTTTTGCTATAAACTTTAATGGCAAAATCTGAAAGGTTGTAATGGTTTCATTTCTAGTGCCGCTTATAAATAATAGTGGAACAACAAAAGGGGTTGTACTATGACAATATACCCTGCAAATATGAATATGAGAAATCTTTCTGTGCTTCGTGAGACATACTTAATACAGGAAGTTTATTTGTGGTTGCTGGAAGGGAGTGCAGGAGATGTTGATAGGAGTCATAAGACTAATTACTCTAGTTTTACATCAATCCAGTTTAAACTCGTCTTTCTCAACCAAGGTTCCCTGGAAGCATTGGGTTCTTCAAAGGGCTGCTAGAGGTTACTTAAGAAACTAGCAATTTCTGCCTCTCTGATTAGCTACCACTAACACCATTGATCTTTTCGGCTATTAGATGAACATTGACCACATTGTCATTGACCACTATGTACTAGGGGCTCTTCACTGCCTACCATTGTAAGGGGGAACTCCTCCCAGTGACTATCAATGTAAGGGTTCAGTTTCCCACTGACCACCAATTTTAGGGAGCACTACAGTTTTTACTGTTTGGGCTCATACGCATTTGTTGCAGCATCCCTTGCCACCCCTCTGAAATGTAACCTATGGTGGATCACTTTGGAGCAGTTGACAGGCAACTGCAGACCGCATGCTGGCTCAAATAGTGCATTTTCCAATTTATTTTCACAAACATAATTACATGACACAAGGGGCAGAGTTTGCACAAATGGGTGTCATCATTCAGGTGTGCCTAGGGTTTGCATAATGTTAAATATAACAAATTTGTTATTAGAGAAGCATGAAGGCCTGTTTCACACGGGCTTCAGCTGGTATAAGAGCAGTGTGAACAGCAAGCTTTGACAAAGCATTTGCAGAGCTTTCAGCAAGCTTTGTTTTTAAGTCCCATTCAGCTCCAGCTTGTAAATGCTGAACACAGATCCTAATGGGAGTGTTGATTGCCACTTTAAGCAAGCTGTTTCAACAAGCTTCAAGAAATGCTGAAGCTTGCTAGCAGCTTGCTTAAAACGGCTCTTCAGTCATTTTTTTCCATCTATTAAATCTTCTGCCCTTGTTTTAACTTTGGATTGTAAAACATTTTTTTCCGCCAGTAAATACCTTATACAGCTGCTTTCTGTTTCTTGTCTGGTCATTAGCCTAGGCTTATAACATCATGCACAGCTTTCTCTCTCACTCTCGTGAGAGTTTGCCAGGAAGGGAGAGGTCGAGTCATAAGAGGACCAATGAGAGCTGCAGGGCTGCAGAGCTGGAGGTGTGCCTCTGTGTGTCTGTCTAAATCCAGGAAGTGAACAGGAAGCAAATTCAGCTGCCCACAGTTAAAATGGCTGCAGCCAGACTTAGTGGAGAGAGATTTCTGCAGCATATTTGGCAAGTACACAATCACAGTATATATAAAATAATATGCAAAGTGGTTGGAGAGAAGCTTTAGAATGGCAAAGATGTTTTTATTACAAATTATGTGAGCAGACTGCAGTTCCTCTTTCAAGTGACAATTTGCACTCCCATTAGGATCTGTGTTCAGCATTTACATACAAGAACTGAATGGTACTTTAAAAGCTTCAACAAAGCTTGCTGTTCACACTGCTCTTATACACAGCGAAGCTTGTGTAAAATAGGCAGAAGGCAGCAGTATCTGACTACAAGATAGAATATAATATATAGCGTAATGTCACTTTGAATCACCAACCCTGCATAATCATGTAATACTGAACTTCCTGATATTCATAGTTTTTTCACAGCATTAAAGCTAATGAGTCAGGCAGACCTGGGCAAAACTTCCCCTTAATTTGATAGGACGCATTGCTATCTTTAAAATGATTGATCTTCCCTGCTTCTTATATGTATTTTGGCATGCCTCTATATATCTCCCCAAGAAACTTTTTACAAAAATAAATTCTGTAATTTTGTCGTTCCTATGGGGGACCAAAATGCCTAGGATCTCTTTAGAAACACTACAATTGCCCACGCAGGCCGGTGGACTGGCTCTCCCAAATATTCAATGCTACTATCTTGCCTCCCAGTTGACCCATATCCACTGGTGGTTTTTCCCCAATGCTGAGATGGCTTCGGTTGCCACTCAGGCGGCGGTAATACGGTCCTAGGAAGCCTTGATCAATGTCTTGTATAGGAATGGCCCATACCCATCAGTGGGGGCAGACCTGTTTAAACTGTCTTATAGGATGTTTCACATCTGTAACAACAAAATAGGAGGCCCTTCAATCAGCACTTCTCCTAATGTCCCTCTCTGGTGCAACCCCCATCTAATTGAGATATATAAAATTCCAGATGGCACGTGTTGGTCAGCTTACGGTATTAAATACACCCATCAATTGTTCTCAGACAAAGTATTTAAATCAGTTTAAGATATCCAAATAGATTATAAGGTCCCAAACCGGTTCTTCTACCGCTATCTCCACCTGAGGCACGCTGCAGCCGCACAGTTTGGCCTGAAAGGGGTAACGCTTACCCCTACCACGATGGAGAAGCTATTGTTTGAGGAAGATCATACAAAACTCATCTCTAGATACTATTTTCTGCTATTGACCTCTTCTTCTACTAGGATGGGAAAAATAGCAGCTCAGTGGAAAACAGATATCCCAGACCTGAATGAGGAGTCGTGGTCGGAGATACTTGAGTATATGCTGCCCACTGTCACTGTCTAGACAAGCTAACCCAATTTTATTAGCTCCATAGGGTCTACTACACTCCCTTACGGCTATATAAGATGGGAAGGGGGGATTCACCCGACTGCCAATGCTGCCACTTTGCGGCAGGTGACTTTTTCCATATGATTTGGCAGTGTCCTAGAGTGGAGAAGTTATGGAAGGCAATCCTGGGTCTAGTTGAAGACAAACTGGCACTACCAAACATTTATTCACCAGCTAGGTGCCTTCTGGGCGACTCTGGGGAAGAGATTATTACCAACTTCAACAAAAGTCTATTGAGAATAATATTATTTTATGCCAAAAAAGCTATTGCCCTCAAATGGAAAGACACATCTCCTCCCTCGGTCAAACTGTGGTTAGACATGATAAATAAAGCTTTGCCACTGTTTAAGCTGACATATATATCAAGGGGCTGCCCAAAAAAATTCAGGAAGGTTTGGGGGGGCTGGATCGACTCAGTCTCAGGTGAACTTGGAGTATGAAGTCCACTGTCGGTGTATATTTTTAGTGAATCGTGGTGTTTGACAGTAGTATGTGAATGCCTATGTATTTATCATGGTAATTTAGATCTCTCCTAAAGGTATGGTCTTAGCAATGGTGTTTTTTTTTACTATCTTATCTGCTAGTAACAACCTATGGTCTTCAATTTGTTCCCCTATGTTTCTTTCTTTTTTTTTTTTTCTTTATATATATATTGAAATTCATCCTCGTTTTTTACCAGTGTGTACAATATATGATATGAAGAATACGCAGCCACATGTAAAAATATGGTCTCATAAATAACACTTTATTTGGCAATGTACATGTATAATGAGATACCAGACAAGGTATTTAACTATGTAGTAACATATTACGCATGTAATGTATACAACAATCCATATGTACTAGATTGCATACACCTACTGTTTGTTTGAAAAAGCAAATACATTTTACCCTTTTAAAAAAAAAAAAAAGCAAAAAAGCTAATGAGTCAGTATAATAAAACATAGACATGCATGTTTCCTAGATAACATAGACATAAGTCCAGACTGGGCAATAATCATTATATCTATGAATTACGTATGTTGCATTAAGGCAGCCCATTCAAAATTCTAGTGCACGCCAGCATGCTTAAAAAAATCACACAGGACTATTTTTTAAATGCACTGCATTACTATGTGTTGCCTTGCATGGCAACTCAATAGAACGCAGGTGTTTTGCCTTAATGT
The DNA here is from genome assembly GCA_018402905.1 of Glandirana rugosa. NCBI lineage: Eukaryota > Metazoa > Chordata > Amphibia > Anura > Ranidae > Glandirana > Glandirana rugosa. Next base: position 1,080,469 of record BLSH010116917.1, on the reverse strand, counting down.
GTTGGTGTGCCATTTAAAATGAGTGTCACCACAACATGTTACGCGTGCAGTGCCACAACTCAAAAGTGTGAATTCGGCTTTAATTTTTTATTTATTTATTTTTTTAAAGGTGTTTATTTCAGTTTATATATAGAAGTGTCATTGAATACATTTGAATAATGTACATGTATGCAGCATTTTTACTTAACACTAATTTCAAACAAGTAACTATTCATACTTGTCCCTCATCACCACAGCAGCAGTATGATATAGTGTATCGCTCAGAAGTAGTAGACCTTTGCTCTGTCCAGAAATCCCATATCTTACTAAACCTATTTAGAAATGCCACGTCTGGCTTAGATAAGTTTATATTTAGGTAGGGTATAGTTCACAGGTTTGATCATATGTATGGTTGGTGGATCCACTTTAGCAAAATTGCTCTCCTTAAATAAAAACATATGAACATGATGCCAGTCATTCAATTGGTAATTGATACTTCTCAGAATTCCATTTTTTAAATTTTTTTTTCCATAATAAATTTTTATTGAGAAAAAGGAATATTTTTCAATGTAACAAAAGACATTACAGCAACGTGAAGTTACAAAAAGAAAAAATGTGAACAAAAAATCAAGAAAATTTAAAAAAAAAAGGTCACAGGAAAAAACCTATGTCATAGGTTTCAAAACTAAGGTTTGAAGAAGGCTCTATATGACAAGTCTGTTAACCATATAAATAACGAAATTGTTAAAGAGCCCAGTTAGCGAGACCATCACAAAGGAGAGCACATAATAACGATGGAACCCTGTTACCCAAAAAATACTGTACATGGTAGCTTAACTAAGGGGTACAGGAGGCATTATATTTTATTATATTGTATCAAAAAAATGGATGGTTTTGAATGAATGGTTTCTTGGTTTTTGCCTAAGCATGACTGGTAATTGCAGCTGATTTAGGTTTTTAAGCCCATACAACCATGGGAAATCTATGTTAGAACACTAAAACAACCTTATGTGTCTGCTTATGGTCATCTTACCCAATTGGAACACAACAGGTAAGTGAGGGAGTAATTTACGTTTCTAGCACTTCTAGCACTTTCCTATTGAACAATATAATTACACAAATTATCCATCTACACATGCTACAACAGCTGCCGAGCTGCATCCAAATCTGCTTCTCACAAGGGCCTCTTCTACCAAGTTGGAGAGGAAATGGTTGAATCCCCTGGGTAGAAAACAGAGTGATCAGCTCTGTAGAATATTTAACTGTGTAATTGTCTGCAGCGTTTGCGTTAGAACTGTCTTATTTGCCAGCCTATGAAAATGTATCAAAATCATCCCCAGGATCATAGAAGTTCCAGGGGTTCTTTTTCAAGTTCTATTGAGGCCTCAGGGTCTCTAACTATGTAAACGCCAGGAATCCTAGGTGTAGAAAAAAAAACAAAACAAACCTGAATACAATTATTAAAGCCTGTATTAGTTTCGATCAGAACGCAGTGGCTTAATATTGGACATTAATCACTGTTGGCTGAGAGTAGCTGGCCGTGAGTGAGCCCCGGCTCCATACCTCGCTGGTGTCACACAGAGGCTTCCTAATGCTTCATTTAAAAGCTCTCTTCTCTAATTCATCAAAGGCCGGCAGATTCGCTCTGGAGACAGCAGGCAAATTACTTCTGCTTCAGTTCCGCTAACCTTGGCCACACCAAAGGACCATTGCTGGTTGGGGCCTGCTTTAGCTGTGAAGGTTATAGCAGTAATACAGGGCATAATTAGACCTCATGGTTAATCTATATATATTTTGAGATATTTTCACTTCTTTAATTTAAACAGTGCTAAAAGAAATATAAAATATCCCTTAATGAAAACTGTTTTTTTAGTCAATTTTATTTTCACTTTTTACCTGTACAAATTTAAAAACGTATATTTTTATTATTGCTTTGACTTTACAAGGTGTAATCATGACACTCTGTTTGCAAAACGTGCTGGTCTTTCCAATTAGAAAGCCCAGCATTAGCTTTATACTGTACTTTGTGCAAGCTTGTGTCAATCAACTATTTAAAATGTATTTACTCCCAAAATAAAACGCAAGCAATGTAATAGAAAGCTTTGCAGCTTAAAGTGGAGTTCCACCCAAAAATGGAACTTCCGCTGGTTGGATTCCTCCCCCCCTCAGGTGTCACATTTGGCACCTTTCGGGGGGGGGGGGTGTAGTGGGGAAGAGGACACCTGTCTTTAGACACGTCCACACATCCGGGAGCTCAGGCCGGCGGCCGTGGCGGCTGACGTCATCAGCCCGGGGCTCCATCCTCGCTCTGCTACTGGTCGCTTGACCAATAGTAGAGCGCAGCGGAGCCTCACGCATGCGCAGTAGGGCGCCCGGCATGAAGCTGTAATGCTACACATCCGGGTTCCCTTACCCGCAATGGACGCGGCTGCACCCGACCCCCGATTCAAAGATTGGCAGCGAGTGCCGACATCACTGGACTCCAGAACAGGTAAGTGTCCTATTATTAAAAGTCAGCAGCTACTATATATGTAGCTGCTGACATTTTTAATTTTTTCAGCTCTGGGCAGAGAAGTTCGGAATTTAAAAAAACAAACATTGATACTCACCTAGGTGGATGCAGCACTGATCCGATGCTGCATCTGTCCCCCACAGGCTCTGCAGTGAGAACTAAGTGATCAAACACTGCTGATCACTCAGTTCTCCCCCTCCGCTCTGAGCAGAGAGCCGTGACTTTCAGCAGCTTTCTGCTCTCCCCTGGAGCGCTGGGCTGTGGAGGGGGCAGGAAGGGCTGGCTAAAGCTCTCAGGGGATCGATGAAAGGCTGAGCCAGGTTCTGGTGCAGGCATCTGGGTGGATCCCGACCATATATATGGTCAGGATTTTTCCCGAGCCTGGACCTGCTGAGTGACGTCAGCCAACAGTGGGCTGAAATCAGGTCACAGGAGTGCAGAATGAACTGCACTCCTGTGATCCATAAGAGAGGTATGGCCAAAAAAACGTTGGCCTTCTTTAAAGTGGAACTAAACCATCCTGTCCTTTACAGCTAAGGAAGCTGCCATCTTAGTCTCTGTTTGATTTGCAGTTGCTATGCTGCTGCTATGGTGATCAGCTATGACAGCAACCAATTGATGGCTATATAGCTTGGTTGGGAGCCTAAGGTAGTGTTACAGTTACTATTCATGGCAAGCCTTTAATGTAACTGTTTTGAGAAACAGTTAAATTGGCACGTTTAATTCTGCTTTGAAGGAATACAGTACTTTCTATTTTATCAACTGCTGTACTGGTAAACACAACTGTCGATCCTCTCAGTAGAACTTGGAAGATTGCGCATCCTGTTAAGGGTGACAACACTGTATACTGCTTTTGAATTTTTCACAGTGTTGTCAGCTCTCCTCCCATGTCATTGGCTATGGCTCCCTCAGAGTTCAGATGGCAGGAAACAGAAGGGGTCCAAGAAACAAGGAGAGGTCAGGGTACATGGCAGGGAGGCAAAAATGGTAGACAAAGCCGGTGTCGGTACACAGCAAGTCAGACACAGAATACGTAATACGGTAATACGCAAGCTCTAATGAGCAGGGCCCTCTGATTCCTACTGTATTTAAGTATATTGTATTTGTACTGTCTACCCCCAAGTTGTAAACTGTTGGCGCTATATTATTATCCTTTAATAATAAAGCAGGAGCATGGAAAAACTAGGAAGTTGCTCAGGCAACACGAGCTGTACTGAGCATGTCTATATATAAAGAAGCAGACCACGAGGTGGACCAGGAATTGATAGAAGAGCAAGGGATATAAATCCACGGTAGAGCAGGCCATGCCCATAGGTAAACACAGAAGCCAGCAGCACATGTGGGTAAAACCACAGATCTAGCAGAAACGCTGCCGCAAGGAGGTACAAATTTCACAAGCACGAAACTCCATGCTAAACCGTGACATATTAGCAGAGGAGGGGGGCATGTCCCTCCTTTAAACCATCGCAGAACAGAAGCTCTCCGAGACTTGCTTAGAGAAAACAAGTGATGTGAATTGTAAAAGAGAAAGCTAAATGATCATTTTTAGACTGCAAATAGCGAAGAAAATCTCTAAAAATGAAGAATCGTTTTATAATGTATTTATAAGGATGGCTGTTATCCATTATTATTTTCCATTATTGAGGCACCGTAGCTTCTTAATGGCCACACTGGGGCTTAGATTTAATAAAATGTTGACATTGAGATCCCTGAAAATCAGAAACCGCCAATGCTGGTTCCACTACCAGCGTGCTCTCAATGCTGCTAATTACATAAAAGTTTCGTTCCTAAGTAGTAAGTGGAGGTATTCAGGTGAAAGTTCCCTCAGTTCTTCTGGGGGAATATGCTTATAACAAATTAGCCTTACGCTGACTATATGTATCTGTAATTGTATGGAAAATAGAATTTAAAAAAAACTCAGACGTTTCTTTCACACACAGCCAGTTTGAAATGACAAGTTCTCAAGATCATGTTTCTCTGTGTGCTTCCAAGTGGTGCCACATTTGCTGATGTGAAGCAGGCAAGTGTCAGAATTCAAATTATTTATACCGTGTTTTGCAGTTTGCTAGAATTGTGAACCCAAATGCCCTAACTGGCCTGATATTTTATCAGAAGTAAAATCTGCTCAGAACTGCAAGAAAATCTTAAATATACCTATTTATAAAAATGTTCCCTTCCTTTCCTCCTACTTATCCTGCCTAACCTATATAACAAAGATCAATGTACTTGCGTATTTTGAATTCGCTCTGGTCCAGTCGTGTATTAGAAAACCAGAACCCTCTGACGGGTCTTTAGAAGGCATAGGCTCCACTACAGAGGTAAGTACAAAGTAATATAAAATTTCATAGTTTATTACAAAAGTTAAAATAAAAGGAAAAGGGGGGGGGGAGAATAAGGTGGGGTTTACAAAGACCCAATATACAGGAAAACAGTAATACATTAAAATGCAAAAAGTACATATAACAGAACCACTTTTTTACTGCACTGCTGTGTAGGCGAGACAGAGTGCTACCCAACGTGTTTCAAGATTGTGCGTTCCTCTTCATCAGGGAAAAAGTGGTAACATTATTCATTAATATCATTTAAAAAAGTATATAGCATATATTAGGTTCTCATATAGGACTATTGCAGGTTAAAAGCAGGGAGAAAAGATGCTGCTGCAACTGGCTTCGGTCATCCATGTAGGCGGAGGGAAACAGCCGGTCCCATGTAGTCCCACCAAAGGAGGGGGGCCCTGGGAGGCGATCAGCCTCCGGAGCGCTCACCAAAGGGAGGCTACCTGGCTGTATAGATCAGCCCCTGCTGCCTTGGATGGATATGTGGATACAGTGAAGAAAATTAAAAAGTCAAGTCGTAAGTGATTGATCAAGTAGGGTGGGAATGGGTGTCTGTGTAAGTGGAGTACCAAGTTGATTTGGTCCAATGGTCTGGAACGACCATGTATATAAATTATGAACTCAATCCGTCCACAAAGTAGGAGCAAGGAATGTATGGTGAATGTCACAAATGCGTATGCCAGATCTCAAGTTATGCAGCCCGCTCCTTCCACCAGCTGTCATGCAGCAGACTGGTCCAGTCGTGTTATTCTGCAGCTCAAGCTTCCAGGTGTCAGTGAGCAGTTGCTGCAGGAGAGAGTAGGAAGTTCAGACAACGGTTGGGCTGCGAAAGCCTATAAATGACATCAAGGCTCCCAGAATTCACACAGTGCTCCCAGCTGCAGAAACACATGACCGGACTAGAGCGGAAAGAAAATGGGTAAGTACACAGATCCTTTTTTTTTATGCAGGTTAGGCAGTATAGCTTGGAGGAGGGAACATTTTTAAGCATAGGTATAGTTGGGGTTTTCTTGCACTTCCACTATACAAAGTATATCGAAACCCATGAACAAAAATGTACTAAATTGCAAATAAATATGCTGCAAGCACAGAAAAATATTCATTGATCCTGCCAGAGGTCCGTTGTCCTTTTTTAATTCTTGTGTACTGAATCTCATCTATTGAACAATGTTGGCAGCCTTTCTAGGCTACAGAACATCCACCCCTCATATCCATAACATTTTAGCTCAAATCAGAAGTGAGAGATCTGGGGTGACCATGCTTCTCCTCAATAGACTCAGTACTGGGAGTGGGCATTGTCACCTTAGGACAGGAAGTGTGTTACTGGCAGGATCACCAGCAAAAAATTAAGAAAACAAACCTAAAAAAGAAAACCAATGCAATCATCACTGCTAAGGGCTGGATCAATTGTAAGAGCTAGTTAACTGAAATTCCTAACTTTTTTTGCTTTATATATGCTCTTAATGTTATTAGAGGAAATGGGTAAAAGGGGCACATTTCTATCTACAGACTTATTTTTGCAAATGAGGCCTAGAACTGAGAAGATGAAGACTTATTTCTATGTTCAGCTTCGCTGTACAAAGCACCCGTATTGGCCATTATTGATCCTTAATAGTGAACCTTTTACAAATTATATATGTTCATTAGAGGACAAAAGGGGCTGCTATAAAAACAACAGCGCTATTCACAGCTGTGGAGCATGAGAGTGTTCTCTGCATAACGCTGCAGAAAGCGAAAAGATGAGATCCTGGTCACATGACTTTGACTTTCCTCCTCCCAAAGGACCCTTTCACACATGTGTCTCCGTGAAGCGGGATCTGTGCTGATCCCTACTGAGCAGGCAGATGACAGGTCCATGTCCGCTCCACTATGCACAGCAGACACAGCTTGCTTTCATCTGTGGGGCAATCGGATGGAAATGGACCGCCTGTCCATTGCCCTCCGATCTGCCAGAGGGATGGGGTATAGGTTCCCCATCCATCTGTTTTTGGCAGACAGGATCGGATGGTGGCGGGTGTCCGCTAGAAGAGACTGGAGGGTCCGATCAGATCCACCTCAAAAACTGACAGGTGGACCTGATCGGATTGCCCATGTGAAAGGGGCCTAAAACTCATTAAAATGAAAGAGACTTCTCTAATATTAGAGTCCTAAAGCAAGCAAAGCATTGTTTTCCTTTGAAACCAGCAATAGAACTATGGGAGGGCTATACCACTGCTTTATCAATCTGCCCCTAGTCTTGACTGTCATGGTGGAGGATAATCCCAATGTACTGTTGTTGCTAAGGCCCCATTCACACTTATGCGATTTCTTCTGCGTCTGCTGTCGCACAGCCATGCACAGCAATGGATATCACATTGTTCTCTGCGGTGCCCATTCATATCAATACAACATAGTGCAGTGCGATTTTTGAAACCTTTGGGTGCAGCGTAGTGCGTGTTTGAACCCATAGGCTTCAATGGGAGCTCATGAAAACGGATGAACATGCATTTTTGCCAGAGTTTCGTGTTTAACAACTAGTCTCTTACAAAAGAAGGCATGAAGCTTGAAAACACATGTAAAAAAACACAAAAACTTCACAACAAATGCACGCATAATTATGCAGCAGCACTCCTGTGAACTAAAGTTAACTCTGCAATAGTATTTATTTAGTTATTTATTTAAAGATTCTTTACTTATGGAAGCCAGGAAACTCTTTTTATTCTTAATCTAGATAGTTGCTCTTTAGAGTGGGATGACTTTAGACTTTTTAGCTGGTGAAGGTTAAAGCGGTTGTCTACTGATTGATAAAAAAAAACCCTGCAAGACAATAGCATATTGAGCTAGTATGCACTGCATACTAGCTCATTATGAAATACCTTGAAAGGAAGATCCAACCAGGCTGCTCGGCCCCCTCTGAGGGAGTGGATATCTTTCCTCGGATCTTGCTATGACTGGCCAGAGCCGCGAGACGTCACTCTCGCGTGGGAGCCCGTCTTTCTGGCAAGGTCCAGGGCATATGTGACGGGCCTTTGCAGGGACATCAGGGCGCATGCGCAGTGACACCGCATACTAGCTCATTATGAAATACTCACCTTGAAACGAAGATCCGACCGGGCTGCTCGGTCCCCTCTGAGGGAGTGGACATCTTCCCTCGGATCTTGCTGCGACTGGCCGGAGCCGCGAGACGTCACTCTCGTGCATGCATGTGGGAGCCTGTCTTATGTGCCAGGGCTTTGCCGGGACATCATGGCGCATGCGCAGTGACACCACAGCTGCTTGGAAGGGGGAATATCTCCTAAACCTTACAGGTTTACGAGATATTCATTTTACCTACAGGTAAGCCTTATTATAGGCTTATCTGTAGGTAAAAATCCCTCTAAAGGGTAGACAACCGCTTTAAAGCTAGCCATACATTCGTTCCAAATTTTTCATTTTGTGAACATTCAATTTTCTAACTGTTAGACTTGTGATTGGAGGGCAGCAAAAATACGCTGTTGAGCCAAGTTTTTGCCTCCCACCAGCTGCCCCCTATAAGCTGCAGTTAACAGCAGACGGGGTGTTTACATGCAGTGGATGTGATACTTCGCTTCCCGCCTGCAGCACAGTTGACCCAGCTTGTAGCGTTCAGCAGGCGATATGCCCGCCAAAAAGGTAAGTATTATGAGCGCATGTGACTAGTGGCTTGAATGACATCTGAATTAAAAGCTATATATATAGTCCTTGTCCAATAATAGTCCAAATATTAAATCCAGTGTATCCAAAGGGCAGCTGCGTGCCAAAGAAGAGAACACTTCTGGGTGATAGGAAACAAAAGATGCACAAGCGCCTCTAAGTGTGAACCGTAGATAAAAATGTTATTAAAAACTACTCAGAAGGACGGAGTAATCGGGCGCCTTGCAGTGTCAGCCACTGCTGGCTATTAACAGCTTGCATGTCTGCTATCCGTGGAGTCCTGGATAGTAACTCACTGTGCTGTGGGACAGGCAAACACCGGTGGCTCCTAGTGCTTCCTGAATCCGTGTCAGTGTGATGGTTGGACGTCACTTCTGGTGGTGGCGTGATGACGAAATGGCGACGCGTTCTCGGAGCTTCCGCTCCTTCTTCAGGCCGCGGGGACGTGCAATGGGAATACACGCCCCCTGCACTGGTCCCGTAGCTATGCACATAATAAACCTGCTGTATAATGCTGAATACTACTGAATGGGGTGAAATACAAGACAAAGCTTAATATATATATATAGTGTGCGTGGAAGACACTGATAGACTATGTATGCCCGCCAAACTCTACACAGTCAAGGCAACACGGTTGCGGTGCATTTGACGGCAAAAATGGGGTTAAAGAGGTGGTGAAGAGGCGTAATATTGCTTCCTCACCATCTGTCAGTAGCCTCTGGAGCGCAATCTGAGAGCGGATTGGGCTTCAAAGGTAAGGGAGATTTAGACGCATGTCTAGAGGGGAAAAATATTAGTTTTTGAACACAGTAATGAGAAAATTCAAAATGTCACAGCAGTTTTTAGTTTATAAGTGCAAAACCTATTTGCAGTAGGTTGTTGATGTGAAATAGTTCTCTTTAGCTCGTCAGCAGCCATCGTAGAGATCAGTGGCTCCCCTTGAATCAACTGTAGAGGCAGGCATTTTACCATATGCCAAGTTGACCAGTTAAAAGCACCATGAATGTAATAAACGCTGCTGTCATCGTGATTAATTGATCGCTGTTTTGATAAGCATTTAAACTGCATTCATCTTCTTGTGGACCTACTCAGGACAATTTACCACATGTGGATATTAAACTGCACATGATTTCATTCCTGTCATTGCTCATGTCTGTCCAGCTTCAGCCGTCCTATTTCCTCCATTTTTTACCTTCTGATATTTGTAAAGGTCTTGATAAATAATATAACAGTGGTGCAATATATGGGAAACCGAGAAGGAGAGATAATGGATAAAGGGCAGAGAAGTAAGATACCAAAATACCAGACGTGTTTGAATCTTGAAAGGGTTTATGCAGGGTAGCAGAATCTGTAAAGCAGAAGCGTGGGTTGCCGTGAATGTTAAAGCTGAACCCCAGGCAGATATAAAAGACAAATTAATGCAGCTCTGTATTTATTAATAATTCATTAAATGTGTTTTTGTAAATGCAACTAGTATATCTACCTGGATTTGACTTGAAATCAGCCTCCTGCAATCCCTTATACAGCAACAATCCAACTGAAGGAGGTAAGGCCAGGTATCCTACATGTACATATGCTTACAAGTAAGTTACTTCTAAAGTGTTTCCGTGTTTTGGGCACACGCGTTTTCATATGTGGGTGCGACTTACGTATGCGTTCGCTTTTGCACATGAGCTCGGTGGGACAGGAGGCTTTAAATTTTTTTTCTCTTATTTATTTAACTTTTTTTTTTTTTTTTTTTTTTTACCACTGTCATTTAAAAAAAAAAAAAACTGTGGTCACTTTTATTCCTATTACAAGAAATGTAAACATCCCTTGTAATAGAAAAAAAGCATGACAGGACCTCTTTAATGGGAGATCTGGGGTCAAAAAGACATCAGATCTCACATTAAGACTTAAATGCAATAAAAAAAAATTAAAAGTAAATATAATTTGAAAAACAAAAAAAAAATTCCCCTTTAAGAGCATTGGGCGGAAGCAACGTTTGACGTCACTTCCACCATTCAATGTTATGGAGCCGAGTGGGGACCATGTTTCCCTCACTTCCGCCGCTACTGACGGCTTCAGTAAGAGGAGGAGATGACTGGAGCTCGGCGGGAGGGGGGCACCTCTCCCGCCACCGATAAAATTGATCTTGCGGTATTCCACGTAAAAGTACCAACGTATAACGACGGTGGCTGTTCCTTAAGTGGTTAAGAAGCTGCTCCTATGCTCCTAACGACAACTTGTTATGTGTATAACAGACACCTGTCCACAGAATCTCTTTCTTCCATTCAAACCTCACCATCATGGGCAAGACCAAACAGCTGTCAAAGGACATCAGGGACAAGATTGTAGACCTGCACAAGGCTGAAATGGGCTACAGGACTATCCACAAGAAGCTTAGTGCGATTATTCACAAAGAAATACAAAATAACCATCAATCGGCCTCGGTCTGAAGCTCCATGCAAGATTTCACCTCATGGGGTAAGGATGATCATGAGAAAAGTGAGGGATCAGCCCAGAACTACACGAGAGGAGCTTGTGAATAATCTCAAGGCAGTTGGGACCCCAGTCACCAAACAAACCATTGGTAACACAATACGCCACCAAGGATTGAAATCCTGCAGCGCCTTCAAGGTCCCTCTTAAGAAGGCACATGTACAGGCCTGTCTGAAGTTTATCAATGAACATCTAAATGATTCAGAGAAGGATTGAGAGAAAGTGCTGTGGTCAGATGAGACCAAAATTGAGCTCTATGGCATTAACTCAACTCGCCATGTTTGGAGGAAGACAAATGCGGACTATGACCCCAAGAACACCATCCCTACAGTCAAGCACGGAGGTGGAAACATTATGTTTTGGGGCTCTTTCTCTGCTAAAGGTACCGGCCAATGCATTGAGGGGCCAAGTATTGTAAAATCTTGGATGAGAATCTTCTTTCCTCCAGAACACTGAAGGTGGGTTGTGGATGGGTCTTCCAGTATGACAATGACCCAAAACATACCTCCAAGGCAACAAAGGAGTGGCTCAAGAAGAAGCACATTAACGTCATGGAGTGGCCTAACCATTTTCCAGACCTTGATCCTATAGAAATTTTATGGAGGGAGCTGAAACTTTAAGTTGCCAAGCGACAGCCAAGAAACCTTAAGTGACAGTTCACATGGGGCGATCCAACTTTTGGGATGACTCAAAGCTGCCCTGCACAGCACGGCTTGCAATCGACTTCTGTAATTGAAGTCAATGCAAGTCGATTGAAGTCGCCCCCAAAGTAGTACAGGAACTTTTTTCTAAGACGGAATGACTTGAGTTGCTCCTATTAGAACGGTTCCATTGCACTGCATGGAGCGCAACTTGTCAGCAAGTCGCCCCTGTGTGAATCGGCACTAAGGATTTAGAGAAGATCTGTAAAGAAGAGTGGACCAAAATCCCTCCTGAGATGTGTTCAAACCTGGTAACCAACTACAAGAAATGTCTTACCTCTGTGCTTGTCAACAAGTTTTTCTCCACCAAGTACTAAATTATGTTTTTCTTGGGGATCAAATACTTATTTTACTCACTGAACTGCAACTCAGTTTATAACATTTGTATCATGTATTTTTTTCTGGATTTTTGGTTGATATTCAGGGGTTGAGTTACTAAAACTGGAGAGTGCAAAATCTGATGCAGCTGTGCATCCTAGCCAATCAGTTTCCAACCCCAGATTGTTCAATTAAAGCAGTAGTAAACCCATCCATTTAACAGTTTAAAAATCAGTTACATTTCCGGCACGTGCCGGAAATGTAACATTCCAATTGGTCGTGCTCTAAACCAAACTGTTAAATCATCCAATGGCTGGTGTCCTAGCTGATCACATGTGCAGCATCATGGCAGTTGTAGATTAAAAAGAGGCCAAGATGGCGGCTTCCTTGGCTGAAAATGATAGGAGGGTTTACTACCACTTTAAGCTTTGACAAAAATCCTGGAAGCTGATTGGTTTCTGTGCAGAGCTGCACCAGATTTTGCACTCTCCAGTTTTAGTAAATCAACCCCTCAGTCTCTATCATTTAAAATAAATCTATGATAACAATGATAGACCTTTTATTTCTTTGTAAGTGGGCAAACTTACAAAATCTGCAGGGGATCAAATAATTGTTTTCCCCACTATATATACCAGGGGTCCTCAAACTATGGCCCTCCAGTTGTTCAGGAACTACAATTCCCATCATGCCTAGTCATGTCTGTGAATGTCAGAGTTTTACAATGCCTCATGGGATGTGTAGTTCCGCAACAGCTGGAGGGCTGTAGTTTGAGGATCCCTGATATATACCATAGTTTGTAGACGCTATGACTTTCACACACTCTGATTAATATTCACTTATTGGGATTTTTCCTTTACCAAAGACATGTATCAGAATACATTTGTCCTAAATGTATGAAGAATTTTTTTTTTTAAATTGAATACCGTTTGTTCTATAGCAGAAAGTAAAAAATACTGTTTTTTTTTTTTTAACTATCAGTATTTTTTTGTTTATATAATAAAAAAATAAACCCAGTGGTGATCAAATACCCCCAAAAGAAAGCTCTATTTGTGTGAAAAAAAATGATATAAATTTAATTTGGGCACAGTGTTGCATGACCATGCAATTGTCTGTTAAAACCGCGCAGTGACGAATAGCAAAAAATGGCCTGGTCATGAAGGGGGTAAAATCTTAGCTTAAATGGATAACTTCTGTCTATGGCTGTATGTCAGGAACCATGAATCAGACTGAGACGGAAGTGCAGTAAAAACCACACATTTTAATAAAATGGTAAAATAGTACAAACAGGGCAAACGTAGTCTAAATATATCCAGAGTTCGGTAACCAGAGCGGGTAGTCTGAACAAGCCATTGAAACTGGAATCCAGAGATCAGCATAGTGGGGGCAGCAAACAGGATCAGGAACCAGAAGGGAAGTCAGCCAAGCAAAGTCTTTAACAGGAAAACACAGCAGAGAGTATCCGGATAGGTTGACCAGGCAAAGGCACAGGAGATCTGATCCAGGCAGTTTAAATAGCCAGCAAGGTTAGTTGACAAGCAGGAAATGAAGACCAGGTGAGTCACTGTGGAATGAGGGGTACTGGCAATTAACCGACAGCTGAGCAACTTGAGATCTGAGAAGGGAGGGCTGAGCCCAGCCCTGACACTGTGGTAGAGAAAGGTATCTTATCTCTTGCTGTATGGTGTAGCAGGGCTACATAAAGCTCTGGATTGGATGAACAGAAATGCAAATTATTTGGCAGGTAAAACAGCTTCCATATTTGAATTTCATCTACATATTTTGGTCTTTGCCTATGTTCAGTTAAAAAGTATCAAGAATGTCAAATCCAGTAGTAGTGAAGAGAGGCTGATAATGCATAGGCTGCAGCCTGCAAAGGTACATTTCATGTCATCACAGACATCTTGTTTACAGGTGAACTCCAGGCAAATTCTCCTGATTCGATCATTCCTAGCAGAAGTAGGAAGCTTGGCGACTCTGACAGCGGTCGTCCTCTGTATGTGAAAGACAGCAAACTATTGCACACAGCCTTGAGACCAATAACCACATAGGAATCATAGTATGCTGCTGCACGCTGGTTTTTAACTGAGGAAGAGACCCTCCAGCAGTTAAAGAAAAGGCATACCTATTCCTTATAAGCTCATTTTTTATTCTGTTTGAAATTTTCCTTTAAAATAGATCTATACTATATATCATTTGGGGCAAAGTAACAAGTTCATCAAAAAGTTTTACAGACACGTTGCCCCTGATAATTAAGATTAAACTCTAGGCAAGCTGCTAATTGCATGGATAAAATAGATATATATTGTGGTATGTCATGTTATGCTATATGTATTAAATATATATTCTTTTTTTTTAATATACAGTGGTCATAAAAAGTCTACACACCCCTGTTAAAATGTCAGGTTTCTGTGATGTAAAAAAATGAGACAAAGATAAATCATTTTCAGAACTTTTTTCCACCTTTAATGACCTCTAAACTGTACAACTCAGTTGAACAACAAACTGAAATTTTTTAGGTGGAGGGAAGTTCAAATAAAAAACTAAAATAATATGGTTGCATAAGTGTGCACACCCTTAACCTAATACTTTGCTGCAGGGCTTGACAAATTTGCCTTGAATCTAGGAGCCGGCTAAAAAAGTTAGGAGCCAGTTTTTTATAGCGTAGTGTTGGGTTGTCAGCGCCAGGGGTAAGACAAGTAATTTTCATAATCCAATTCCCACACGTGTGAATACGTTGGTATAATAAAATCAAAAAATAAACTTGAAGGGAGGTGGATTTTTTAAAGTCAAACAACAAGTTGACTCAACATGTCAAATCTCCAGTAATTTCCACCTTTTTTCAAGACTTTTACTAAATAGAAACAGAGTAAAAAAATGTAGTGTCTTTGGACTGTAAAATTGTCCCCACACATCTGAAAAATACTGGTGACATATAATTTTTTTTTCTTATATATAAATTATGTATATCGTATTGTACTGTATGGTGTTATATATAGATAAAATAGGTACGTTAATCGTCGAACG
>BLSH010116917.1:1025236-1044831 GCA_018402905.1 Glandirana rugosa | reverse complement strand
GTAAGATTCAATATATTACATTTTTGTTTTAGGGCTCAGATATACACTATATTACCAAACCAAACTTTACCGGCATCCCTTTCTTAGTCCGTAGGGTTCATTATTGAGTTGCTGTAACAGCTTCAACTCTTCTGGGAAGGCTGTCCACAAGTTTTAGGAGTGTGTCTATGGGAATAAAAATATATAGTGCAGCGCTTAAAATTATATAAATATGTGCAAACTTATTGTAAATAAATGAATAAGTACAAATAAAAATGTGTCATGTGAATAAAATATCCAACAATAAAAACAGTTAAGTATGTGCAAACTTATTGTAAATAAATGAATGAGTAAAAATAAAAATGCAAATTTTTCTATATTGCACTTATTTATCTACAATAAGTTTGCACATACTTAACTGTTTTTATTGTTGGATATTTTATTCACATGACACATTTTTATTTGTACTTATTCATTTATTTACAATAAGTTTGCACATATTTATATAATTTTAAGCGCTGCACTATATATTTTTATTCGTGTTGTACAATTGGTCAAATTGGAGTGTTAGATGCTGCCATATTTTATCAGGAGCGCAGTATTCCACAATTCTTATGTGTTTATGGGAATGTTTGACCATTTTTCCAGAAACGCATTTGTGAGGTCAGGCACTGATGTGGACGAGAAGGCCTTACTTTCAGTCTCCTTTGTAATTCATCCCAAAGGTGTTCTATCGGGAGGACTCTTTCCAGACCAGATAAGTTCCTCCACCCCAAACTCGCTCATCCATGTCTTTATGGACCTTGCTTTGTGCACTGGTCCAAATCATTTGGTGGAGGGGGGATTATGGTGTGGGGTTGTTGTTCAGGGATTGGGCTTAGCCCCTTAGTTCCAGTCAAGGGAACTCTTAAGGCATCAGCATACCAAGACATTTTGGACAATTTCATGCTCCCAGCATTGTGGGAACAGTTTGGGGATGTCCCCTTCCTGATCCAGCATGACTGCGCACCAGTGCACCAAGCAAGGTCCATAAAGACATGGATGATCAAGTTTGGGTTAGAGGAACTTGACCTGACCTCAACCCAATACAACACCTTTGTGATGAATTAGAGAGGTGACTGCGAGCCAGGCCTTCTCTTCTCATCCATATCAGCGCCTGACCTCACAAATGTGCTTCTGGAAGAATGGCTAAACATAGACACACTCCTAAACCTTGTGCACAGCCTTCCCAGAAGAGTTGAAGCTGTTATAGCTGCAGAGGGTGGGCCAACTCAATATTGAACCCTACGGACTAAGACCCCTTCCACACTGAGGCAGTTTTCAGGCGTTTTAGCGTTAAAAATAGCGCCTGTAACCTGCATCATCTTTGGGGTGGTTTAACAGCTGTATACAGCGCTCATAAACCGCCCCTGCCCATAGCAGTGAATGGGCAGCACTTCCGAAGCACCTGAAAAGCGCTTTGGAAGCGCCGCAATATGGGTGCTTTTAACCCATTCATTAACACCTTCTTGGGGGTTAAAAGCACCCTGCTAGCGGCTGAAAAGCGCAGTTTAAACAGCGTTAAAGTGCCGCTAAAACTAGCGACTTTTTACCGCTAACAGACCCGCGGCCCCAGTGTGAATGCAGCCTAAGACTGGGATGCTATTAAAGTTCATGTGCATGTAAAGGCAGGTGTCCCAATACTTTTGGTAATATAGTGTACTTTAACATACCAAAGGGGGCTAATAAGAAAAGTTCATTGTTAGCGTTTACATACAAGTATTGTCATCAGAAATACAAATCCATGTGTACTTCGCTGTTTTCCTGAAGTTCAGCTTAAAGTGTTTGTTACCCCAGCATTTCATATTCCTTATATGTGCCTGCTGTACCGTGTACTTGTATCGAAAAGTCTCTTGTTTTATTTATTCTGCTTCCTTTGTGTGAAATCCGTGGTGTTCCTGCCAGTCCCTCTGCTTTCCTATTATATACTGACCACACTCAGCAGGAGAGCACACGTGGTCTGTTCTCTAGCTATGCTGGAAACTCAGCCTGCTCTCCTCCAATGATCAGACTTGTCCTGACACCCCCCCCCCCCCTGCACAGCCATTCACCAGAGAGATCAGTGTGCTGTTGCTTCTCCTCCCCCCAGCTCTTATGCAGCTGAGAGCAGAGATTATGTGATTACTTATAAAAAAGATAAAACATATATTTATAATACTTTTTTATATCTATAAACAAATGTTTTGCCTTTCATTTCAGTTTTAACAAGGTGGTCATTTACTATCACTTTAAATAAGTGAATGTGGCTGAATTCACATGTCTGAGGGAAAATCAAAATAAAACTGGTCATACACCAGCAGAATTTCTTTGTATGGAAATTCAAAAAGTTGTTTGTCAGAAAATTTCATAGCACCACTATCACAAATTTTGTAGAAAAACCCTGAGAAATGGTGTTAATTGCCATGCCAATGTTTTGAATTCTACATTTGATTCCAGGAATGTAAATGTGCATTACAGCAAGTATGATTTTGCCTAAATGAAAACCACATTCACAATTAGAGTTTAGCCCATTTGAGAAAAAGGTTCCATTTCTCTTTCGTTCATTGACGGACGCAGAATCTTATTCATGACGTGGGGTTATCCACCTTTCACTAGGAGTGAACTAGGCAGAACGTAGTTCAGCTAAAAGCAGACACAGCCCCTCCCAGGGGGCCGTTGCTCACTTGGTATAACCCCTCCTGTCCTGCTAAGCAACTTAGTTTTTTCTGCCTAGTGCAAGGAGTAGGACCTGGCTCCCTGCTGGGACCTGCGATTCCCCGTTTTTTTCTTTTTTTCAAGATTTCTGATGAAGAATGCAATCAAGTAGCCGGCGGGTTAAACGTCCCGCCAGTGCACCTAGGACCGAGTCCTAGGGCTCGTGTCACGGGTGTCGCACGGCCGGCAACTCCCCCCGGAAATGGCGGGGTGGCAGGACTGTCTCGGGTGGTGACCCGCTACGCCCATCAGGACTGGGGCATGGGGGGGCAGGCGGGTGGTACCCCCCCTGGGGTGTAGGTGGGCCTCGTCTTCTCCTACCCCATCTCCCCTCTCCCCCCCCTCAGTATCTCTCACCCTCCCCTCAGGCTGCCTGTGTGTGCCTCTGGGACCCTGTGTGACGGCAACTGGTGGGGTCGTGGGGGGCGCCTGGTCCGGTTCTCAGCCCTTGCAAATCAGTGCTTCCACATCAGAGGTCTCCGGTGGGGCTCCGGGCGCGCTGGGACCTGTGGTCCCTCTTGATAAGTTAACTGCGATCCTGGAGGAATTTTTCTCCCGGGTGGAGCCGATCCGTGACCATGGGATGGCGAGGAAATGACCACCCCGTCTTCCGGGGAGGACTTGGAGCCGTAGGGGGGCTCCCCCCTGGAGCTGTCGGAGGGCGAGCTTGAGTCCGTGTAGGCCACCATGGCATGTGAAAGGCTCTGGTGGGCTCATTGGTCTCAGCGGTCCATGAGACGCTGAGACTGGGCCCGGCAGGGGCAGCGCAGGAGGTGGTGTATGCTTTTGGGTCACACAAGCCGGCCCAGGCTCCTAAGGTATTCCCTTATTTGCCGTATTTTGATCAGTCTGTCTATAAGGAATGGCAACGCCCTCAGAGTTCTTTCGCCATGCCCAAGCTCTTTTCTGTGCGCTATCCTTTTGAGGATACCCTACTACAGAAGTGGGTGTCCCCTGCGGTGGACCCACCGGTGGCCCGCCTGAACAAGGCAACCACCATTCCGATGGAGGGCTCTCCATCCTTAAAGGACCCGGCCGATAGGCGGACTGAGGCGGTGTCCAAGGCGATGTTCTTTGTGGCGGGTCGGCCATGCGGCCAGCACTGGCTTCGGCACTGGTGGCACAGGCACTTACGGAATGGGCGACCATTTTGTATCGGGATTTGGGGGGCCTCCAGGTCCTTCCTGAATCTGTGCAGCTGGCAGACCAGCTGGTACAGGGCCTGAGGTACCTCTGCGATGCGGCCCTGGACATGGCCCCCATGCTGTCTAAGCTGTCCATTTTTGCAGTCATTATTAGATGTTTGCTTTGGCTTAGATGCTGGTCGGGGGACCAGGCGTCAAAGAAGGGCCTGACGGACCTGCCCTTCCAGGGCTGTCGGCTTTTTGGGGCTTCCCTGGGTGAGATCACTAAGGATTTCACAGGTGGGAAGAGCACTTTCTTACCGGAGCTCAGAAGGGGTAAGGAGCCCCGACGTAAGCCGGGCCCCTCTTTCTCTACTCAGAAGGGTTTTTTTCGTGCGCCCCGTGCAGCGAGCAAGATCTCTCAGCCCGCCAAGGCCACCACGGGGGGCCAGAAGTGTCCCTGGCAGTGAAAGCCCGAGAGGTCATCCTCCGCATAATAGGTCGCCCCCGCCCGTTGCTCAAGTGGGGGGACGGTTCTTGGGGTTCGTGGACCGTTGGACCTCCCGCATCTCGGACCTCTGGGTGCGCGAGGTGGTTATGTCAGGGTACAAAATAGAGTTCCGTACCCAGCCCCCGGACAGGTTCTTCACCTCCAATCTGAGGCTCCCCCCGGGGCGACGGCAGGCCCTGTTAGGGGCTGTGCAAGTCCTGCTCAGTCAGGGGGTGATTGTTCCGGTTCCCTCTGTGGAACGTTTCTGCGGGTTTTACTCAAACCTCTTTGTGATTCCAAAGAAGGATGAGGTCAGGCCTGTCCTGGATTTGAAGGCGCTCAATCTCTTTGTGAGGGTGCGGAAATTCATAATGGAGTCTGTCCGTTCTTTGGTGGCGGCGCTTCGCCAGGGAGACTTCCTGGCCTCCTTGGACATCAAGGACGCGTATTTCTTATATGTGCTCGTCACCACTGCTCTGCAGTGGGGGATCTCCACTACCAGTTTGTGGCCCTCCCGTTTGGTCTGACCTCCACTCCCCGAGTTTTCACCAAGCTCTTGGCTCTGGTGTTGGCCCTGCTGCGGCAGAGGGGCATAGCGGTAGTGGCATATCTCAACGACCTTCTCCTGCGAGCGGAGTCAGCTTCAGCTCTGAGGGACAACATGGCCACCACCCTGAGCTCCCTGCGGGACTTCGCCTGGGTGATCAATCTCCCAAAGCCGACGCTGACTCCGTTGCGCCGGTTGGAATATCTGGGCTTGATCTTGGACACAGAGCAGGCGAAGGTATTTTTTCCCCCGGCCAAGTTACTGACGCTCCAAGTAGCGGTGCGGGCCCTGCTGTCGCATCGGTGGTCCTCCTTAAGGTTTTGCATGAGGGTGTTGGGGCTTATGGTGTTCACCTTCAAGGCGGTTCCGTATGCCCAGAATCACACCCGGTCCCTGCAGCGGGCGATTCTGCTGCGGTGGGACAAGTCTCCTTCGTCCCTGGATCAGGTGATCAGGTTGGATCCCCAGACCCGGTTCTTCCTCACCTGGTGGCTGCGGGCGCCGACCTTGGGGCTGGGGAAGCCGTTTCTCCCCTTGGAATGGACGGTGATCACGACGGACGCCAGCCTAACCAGCTGGGGAGGGGTTTTGGGGCTGTTGTCGACCCAGGGTCGTTGGTCCCCGGAGGAGTCCCGTCTCCCGATCAATGTGCTGGAACTTCGGGCTATAAGGATTTGCCTCTCCCACTGGTCAGGAAGGTTACGCGGTCGGCCTGTCCGAGTTCAGGCAGACAACGCCACGGCGGTGGCTTACGTGAATCTTTAGGACGGAACGAGAAGCTCGGCAGCGGGGTCGGAAATGGCCCACATTCTGAGGTGGGCAATCTCCGTTGTTTACATTCCGGGCGTCTAAAATTGGCAGGCGGACTTCCTCAGTCGCCAGAGGCTGGATCAGGGAGAGTGGTCCCTGCATCAGGACGTGTTCCACCAGATCTGTCAAAAGTGGGGCACCCCAGACGTGGACCTGCTAGCGTCCCGGTTCAATCGGAAGGTGCAGAACAAGGAATCTGTTTGCAGACGCGGCGGATGCCCTCGTGGCTCAGTGGTCCCAGTACCCGGCTCCTCTATGCCTTTCCCCTGGTGCAAGGCGGGGGGGTGGAACCCCCGTTCTTTTCCAGTGGCTAGGGTGCTGGCCTTCCTTCAGCAAGGCCTAGATCACAAGCTGGCATTGAGCACCCTCAAGGGGCAGGTTTCTGCCCTGGCGATTCTTTTTCAGCGTCCCTTGGTGACGCATTCCTTGATTTGTACCTTTGTACAGGGGGTTCGTCATGTTGCCCCCCAGGTACGGTCACCTTTGGCACCATGGGACCTTAATTTGGTCCTCTCAGTGCTTCAGAAGCGAAATATCAGGGAAATCCCTTGGCTGCTGCTTTTGCAGAAGGTGGCTTTCCTGGTGGCTGTTACATCCGCCAGGCGGGTGTCTGAGCTGGCAGCTCTGTCCTGTAGGTCTTCGTACTTGGTCCTACATAGGGATAAGGCGGTTTTGCGCCCGTCTCCTTCCTTCCTGCTGAAGGTGGTATCTTCGTTTGACATTAATGAGGACATTGTCCTCCCTTCGCTGTGTCCGCGCCAGTCTCATCCTAAGGAGGTTGCTTTGCACTCCCTGGATGTGGTTAGGGCTCTGCCGGTGTATCTAGCAGCCACGGCCCCTTTTTGGAGGTCGGATGCACTCTTTGACACGGTAGATGGCCCGCGCAAGGGGTTGGCGGCCTCGTCGGCCACTATTTCCCATTGGATAAGACAAACGGTGACCCGTGCGTATACTGTTCGGGGCCAGAAGCCCCCCTTTCTGGTCACTGCTCACTCTACCAGGGTGATTAGTACTTCCTGGGCTTTCCGACATCAGGCGTCGGTTTCTCAGTTGTGCAAGGCGGCTACTTGGACCTCTGTGCACACCTTTTCTAAGTTTTACAAAGTTGATGTTTCAGCATCCTCGGATGCTGCTTTTGGCCGCAAAGTTTTGCAGGCGGCGGTGTGAGGCGCATCTGGCACCTCACGGAGAACTCTTCTGTTGGGTACAGTTGTTGTTGCGTTACCCACCCCTTGTTCTTTGACACTGCTTTGGGACGTCCCCACATGTCATGAATAAGATGCTGCGTCCGTCAATGAACGAAAGAGAAAATAGGATTTTTTTGACTTACCGTAAAATCCTTTTCTCTGAGTTCATTGACGAACGCAGCACCCACCCCTCTTTTCTTGAGTTTGTACTGCTTGTTACGAACTGAGTTGCTTAGCAGGGCGGAGGGGTTATACCAAGTGAGGACTGCCCCCTGGGAGGGGCTGTGTCTGCTTTTAGCTGAACTACGTTCTGCCTAGTCCACTCCTAGGGAAAGGTGGATAACCCTGCATGTCATGAATAAGATGCTGCGTCCGTCAATGAAAAGGATTTTACGGTAAGTCAAAAAATCCTATTTCTTCTCATTTCTTCCTCATTATGGTCAAAAACAAATATCGATATGACCCCTTTTAACAAGTAAAAGGATTGAGCCGGCAACGTTGTAGTCTGTATAGCAATTTTAAAGGTTGGTTACAAAAAGTGAGAAGCAAAACAGCCGACGTGTTTCGGTAACAACTAATAAAACAGTGCATGGCACAAGTGGCGCTTAAAATGATATCGCTAGTATACCATCTGATAGGACTCAAATATATATGTATGGGAGTCCATATAGTCCTTCCACCAATGTGTGTATAAAGATCTTGGTCCTTCTTTTCACCACACTTTAATGACAGAGACAGGTGCACCTCCACCCACATAGACTTGCACTCACCAGACCAATTTGCCTTCATTCTCATGCTCGGCAAACACAGCGTGTGCAGCTCCAGGGATTAATAGCAGGGGAGAGATAAGGAAAGGCTCCACATCGTGCATTAAATTTAAAACGCAGCTTTATTCCCAACTCTCATCCCTCACATTATACTCAGACATGTCATGTCACGCTAGTAGTGATCAGGGAAAGCACCAGACAGCGGATGATTAAACATTCCACACCACTCCTTAGCACTCAGACCGTCCTCGCCCAACCACCTGCTCACTGCAGCTCCCTCTCACCAAATTTACTGTGTAGCTGTGTCTAATGGACTTCTACCTGTGACCGGTAACAGCCTTAGTCATAGCTACGACTAAGGCTGTTGCCGAAACGCGTCAGCTGTTTTGCTTGTCACTTTTTGTAACCAACCATTAAAATCGCTATATGGACTACAGAGTTGCCGGCTCAATCCTTTTGTTTGTGCTGTGGTGTTTAAGGACATTCTGAGCCTGAGCACCTAAAAGAGGATCTTGAAAATTGGACTGGGAGTTCCCCGTTGTGTGCGCTGTCTCTCTCTGCAAACCTACCTGATGACCCCTTTTAACTATTAGAAAATTATACAAACATTTTAAAAAACTTTTTTTTTAAGAAATACTACTGATGTATGGCTAGCTTTAAGTGGAAGACCAGTCAAAAACTAATTAAGCTTAAATCTACTACCACCCCTTTCTAAACCCTGTGCTAACTCCCTGGAAAGGAAAGATGTGTATACTCACCTCATCTAAGGGTGCTCCAGTCCGGTCACATGATCTCCCCAGTGGCCGGCTTCAGAAGAGAGGAGAAATCAGCGACAACCGCTGAGGTGCCTGGGTGGTGATGTCACATGTATCCATTGTCTGCTGTCCCACCTGTACACTGAAGCTAGCTCTGGGACCAATCACGTGACCGGACTGGAGCACCCTTGGATTAGATAAAGATTCACATCTATTTACAGGGTAGTTAGAATAAGGCTAAGACCCCATACACACCATACAAGTTTGTCGTCTGATTTCCTTTACATTTACCAAAACCATGTAGTGCAAGGGCCTGCCTGACTGCATACAAATTGAAACTCTTAAAGTGGTTGTAAACCCCTTTAAATTACTTTAACCTACAGGTAAGCCTATAATGAGACTTACCTGTAGGTTCCGTGAATATCTCCTAAACTTTACCATTTAGGAGACATTCACTTAATACGCATGTACCGACGTCATCGGCACATGCGCACAGAAGAAACGGCCTAAAGGTGCCGCTTCCTCAGTTCTTGTTGCAGAACTGAGAGCACTAGATGTCTTTGTCCCCTTTCTCTCTGCATACTATTGAGGACCTTATGCTTTGAAGAGCAGTCGGGACATCTGGAGTGTGATCGGTTCAGCAGTTCCCATCTGGGGAGATTTATATTATGCTGTATGACCTGTACAGGTCTCAGCAAGGAGGTGAGAGGCTCTGAGTGTCGGTGGTGGCAGGATCCACGATTTGTTCACCTGCATGCGTTTTTCACCTTTTTCTCACCCCAATGGGATTCTTGGATTGAGAGCAGCAGTATAAGAGACTGTTTATTTACTATAATAATGAGAGACTGTGTTTGCGCTGCACTCATTTTTATTGCTTTATTGGTTGTACGATCGCTTAGTGCATGTCAGTATGCCAACATATGATTTGGGCCTTTCGGTCATTTGACCGTCGCCCCATGTGTACGAGGCTTTAGATGTATGTAGGATTCTGCTGTCTGTTGCACATCCCAGTGTGCTAAACATTGACAAACTGGGTTTGATTTACTAAAACTGGAAAGTGCAAAATCTGGTGCAGCTGTGCATGATAGCCAATCCGCTTATAACTTCAGCTTGGTCAATTAAGCTTTGACCCAAAAAAAAACAAAAAAAGAAACTGCTTTCTATGCAGAGTTGCACCAGCTTTTGTACTCTCCAGTTTTGCCCCACTGACTCTTGAGGTCCCAACAAAATGGCACATTTAAAAAGTGTGAGGTCACAGCCAAAAAATACAGAGCATCTTTGTTTTAAAATGTATATTAGATTATTTAATGAGCTTTATTTGTATAATTTTTACATGTGTGTTTTGTGGATTGTCAGGCTTGTCAACTGCAGCTTGGTGCAGTATTTCTAGACGGATGTGTTTTTATCAATATAATTAGATTAAATTGCTCCCCCTTGGAGAAGAGAAGTCTTTTATGGAGTCTGGATTTGTCATGTGCATACAAATATCAGTTTCTGCTTGTTACTATTGTGTCCAATATGCAAAGCCCTGTGCTACCCTATTTCTATGGGTGCTCAATGGCTAAATGCACTCTTTATATTGTGAGCTTAGCATATGATACTAAATAGGTTTGTTCTCTCTGCTGTGCGCGCTCACATGAATGACCTGGGAAGGCATCCCCTCCTTTCCCTTTCTTCCGCACACCACAGGTCTCTAGAAACCTTTTAGCAAAATTGTTGCCTTAAAACTTGTAATAAAACTTAATGGTCTGTCCTTAGCATGAAATGAGGGAAGGGGGAATGAAGATTCCTTCAGTGAACAGAAAAAGGATTGCCAGTTCCTTCCTAGTATACTGAGCAAGCTATAGGCAGTACAGACTTAACTTTTTCTATACCGGAGATGTTTAAAGTGGACCTGAACTCAAACAAGAACGTTTTCTCTTTTTACATACAACATTTAGAAATATTAAAGTGTATCTATATCTAAAACTTTTTTTTTTAGTTTAGTTTGAATTAGAACTCCTACTCCTGGATGCTGGTTATGGCCAGGTTTTTGGGAACGGGTGGACACCCACAGCACTTTGGGTATAATAATTTGGACAATACTGCGCTACCTATAGTAAAAAACGCATAGCAGCCAGCACGACAATAATAACCAAAAATTGTATCCAAGACAGGAAAAAAACAATGCGGCGCTACTATTATTCAAAGTCCAAAGTAGAATCTTAAATCAGTGTAAAATTAAAGTACACAGTGCAGTCCAGTGTATAATTCAGTACCTCAGTGCATAATAAAGCATATAATTCCGTGACTTCCACCCGCATGTGATGTTAACCACCACCACCAGGAACAATGGATGGGTACTCTTACCAGAGAGCAATTAGAATCAAGCGTGTCACAACTCAACTCCAGTTGTCTTCAGGGAGATTCTTCACATAAGTAACCGTCCCAGTAGAGGGTAATTGGAACCAGTTGTATAAAAACTCAGTAATAACTGTCATCAGAGGGCTTCTTAACATTAGATATGCATCAAACACTTTCCAGGTAGAGTAATCCCACATCGATGACCCGATAAGGAACCAAATGTAGAGACAGAGTACCTCAAGCAGAAAACAAACCTACATAGCGTAATACTGTTTAACTGATATTTTATTGAGAAGAGGTATTGCACTTACATGTATGACATGAACGATAAGCACAGCATGGAATTCCAGCATAAAGATGATTTGGAGGGCACAATAGGATGGAACAGACTCCTGTCACTCGACGCGTTTAGTCTTAACGGACTTCCACAGGGGTCATCGATGTGGGATTACTCTACCTGGAAAGTGTTTGATGTCTATCTAATGTTAAGAAGCCCTCTGATGACAGTTATTACTGAGTTTTTATACACCTGGTCTTTGTCATTTTGAAATAATTTTAAATAATCGATAGTGTTGGACCCATCGTGGGATGGGTCTGTAGTGTTGAGTGACCATCATGGAAAAGTTTTGTAGGGAAAAAATGCTGATTTTAATGTGTGAATAAGTACAAATTTTATCGAGGATATGAAGTGGTTAGGCAGTGTTTTTTTTTATATTCCTCCTGAAAAATAGCAGTGCATTTCCTGTGTCTAACCACTTCTGTTTAAATACAGAGTGTTAGATTTGGTAATGCCACTACATTGCTGCTTACTGCTCTCCTTGCTGGAGAGAAAGCTGCAGTGCAAGAAGCTCTCTGTTTCTGATTCATTAATTATTTGGATTAGTCATTTCTGCACCTCTCCTACTGCTTCTAGAACATTTCTCCACCAGTTATCAGACCACCAATAATAGGGGGTACATATCTAACACAATTAAGCAAAGCCCCGCCTCTACTAAGGTGACTGCTTCCACCAAAGACACGGTGTTGGTAAGTCTGTAATGGGGAAAAGATCAGCTGCAGGGAGCCTATAGTTAATACAAGTGTACACTCTGCCTTCTTTTTTATGCACAGTTTTCACAGTAGAGATCCTCATTGATGCTTTGTATTTATCTTGCTTTTATTTTAAAGTTAGTTGTGCAGACTACTTTTCCAAACATATGTCTTCATTTACTCCTGCAAAACTCACAAAAATACATATCATATTAAGGATTTTAAAAGATTCCGTTCAGTTTGGGTAGATTTGGGCATGGTTTAGCTACTGCCCTGGATCCTTATAACTGTTTGAGCCCTGGGGGCAAACTGGTGACTTTGGTATCTTAGCTGAAAAGCTAAGCTTAGCCTTTCCTAGCCATATTAAGGGCACAAATCTCGCAACCAGGTTCCCAGACAGTTGCAAAGGCTTGGTAGATGATGCTCAGATTTCCCAAAAATAGAAAAAATTGTTTTAGTTGTAGTTGGTCATTTTTTCTTGATGCCAATCCAGTGTCAACACATCGGCACCCTCTGACAAAGTTTGAACGCCTATGCCATTCCACCTCCCCGCTGACCCTAGCCTATTTCCCCACAAACCCTCTCAGCGGAAGCTTGCAATAGGGACATGGAAGTTACTCTCACTGACTAATATTGATCCCGCAAGAACACTAACCTCCTCAAAGGTTCCGTTAATGTTGACATTCAGGAAGGAAATGATAAACTAAGCAGCCACTGGTACTGCACACCCAAACGCTTCCATACCATTTTTCCTTCTGTCCCTGGCACCTGCTGGCGATTCCATACAGACAAGGGGACACTATTACATATTTGGTTGCCATGCCCCTTAATATATCCCTTCTGGGCTGGCTGGTGTTCTCCAGGCCCCCCCCCCCCCTTCCTTTTCCTCCCTAACTTTCCCTTCAAATTCCCTGGTCGAAATACTTAAAAACAATTCTTCAGATAATGCAGGATACTCTGGAACCTTTTTTATTATTATTAGAGGGGTTACAAATAACCCCTTACCCTTCCCAAACATAGGGAGTTAGACCGAATCGGCAGCAAGTTGAATAGAAGAAGACTATAGCCAGATGAAAAAGATGGCAAAAAACATATCCATATTAAAAATAGAGAAAAGGCTGGGCCAGCAGACAAGTGTAGAAATAATAAGCTTGGTTCACAGTTGTGGAGGTAGAAGGATCACAGAGCTGGATGACAGTATGCTAAAAAGCATGTGATGCCAGCCAAGTTATATGTCAGGTATCAAACCAGACAGGTAACCCCAAAAGGTAACCAGACCAGGGGACTATAGGTGAGCCCACCCAAGTAGGAAAGGCAATATATCTTGTAGTAACCAAGCATGTGTATCGTCCGTGGGGCGGCCGCTGTGCTGAGCCTTTGGCACTTTCTTGTATGTGAATGTGCCTAGGTACTCCTGTGCCTACAGACTTATAGCTATATGTCTGCAGTGTGAGATCTGAGGTACTGTTGCCTCTGGCTGCTAGTCTCATCAGATTTGGAGTGAGATTTGGTGATGTCACTACTGTGCTGCTCGCTGTTCTACTTTCTGGAGGCTTTGGGATTAAAAAGCAAAAGCCTGCCTCTACCAAGATGAGAGACACAGTGCAGAACAAGGCATGGTAAGTCTATGATGGGGAAAAGATTAGCTGCAGGCAGACCAAGGGTAAAACTGAGGGCTAGTCTTTTGCTCTTTTCTTTTTTAGGCAGTTTTGAGAGTTCAGTTCCTCTTTACCTTCTAGAACATAGATTCCCAAAGTGGTCTATATGGACCCCCAAGGATCGATTTTGACTTGCAGGGGGTCCATGTCAGCGAGTAAAAAAAAAAATGGGGGTGCACGAGATGTAAATGGGGGGTCCATGTGAGCGAACCCCATTTAGGCAGGTCATCAACATTTAGGCGTTCCGTAAACGTCTTATTACACCTAACACAGATTGTGTGTACATAATACTTAAAATAGACATAGGTGCAGTACAGAAAGGGGTATCAGCAGTTCTGGCTTCAGAAAGATATACCTGCCTGTTGCTTATCCTGCATTATGGACTATCGCAAGAAAGTTTTTGATAGCTTTTCCATCTTCCTACCTAATGGAAAGGGGTTTTAGCTAGGGTTGCCACCTCATCCCTTTAAACCCGAACATATATGAGTTACACAGGTTTTGAGGCTAATTAAATGGAGATAAGTTACCAATTAATTACCACCTTAACGTGGTTGTCAACCTATGACACCACTTTAACCTACAGGTAAGCCTATATTAAGGCTTACCTGTAGGTGCCCTGAATATCTCCTAAACCTACACGATATGCAGTGTACTAGATGTGCCAACGTCATTTCGGCACATGCGTAGTGAAGAAACGGCCTCCGTGCCCCGTGGGTCGGACGGACTCGATGTCCGCCCGAGACCCGCCGATCTCTTTTAGCAGCCTCAGAACGGGGAACCGCCGATGTAAACACGGCGGTTCTCCGTTCTTTGACAGGGGACATACGAGATCTACTGATCCCTGTCACTGGGATCAGTTAGATCTGTTATGTCCCGGCCAGCCCCGCCCCCCCACAGTTAGAACACACCCAGGGAACATTGTTAACCCCTTCACTGCCCCCTGCAGGTTAACCCCTTCACTGCCCCCTGCAGGTTAACCCCTTCACTGCCATTGACATTTACACAGTAATCAGTGGATATTTACATTTCTGATCACTGTATAAATGTCATTGGTCCCAAAAAAGTGTAAAAAATGTCCGTCATTTCTGCTGCAATATCGCAGTCCCGATAAAAATCGCAGATCGCCGCCATTTCTAGTAAAAAAATAAAAATAATAAAAACGCCATAAATCAATTCCCAGTTTGTAGACGCGATAACTTTTGCGCAAACCAATCAATATACACCGATTGCGATTTTTTTTTTTTACCAAAAATATGTAGAAGAATATATATCGGCCAAAACTGATGAATAATTTTTTTTAATGGATTTGTACTTTAGCAAAAAGTAAAAAATATTGTTCTTTTTTGCAAAATTGTCGCTCATTTTTTGTTTATAGCGGCGATCAGAAATGACGCAGAGGGGATCAAATACCACCAAAATAAAGCTCTATTTGTGGGAAAAAAAGGACGCAAATTTTATTTGGGTACAACATTGCAGGACCGCACAATTGTCATTCAAAATGCGACAGCGCTGAAAGCCAAAAATTGGTCTGGGCAGGAGGGGGGGTTTAAGTGCCCAGTAAGGAAGTGGTTAATCAGCCACAGAACCTATGTAATTCATATGTGCTCGGGTTTAAAGGGATGAAGTGGCAACCCTAGTTTTAGCGCAGCTGCAAA
Organism: Glandirana rugosa; assembly: GCA_018402905.1. NCBI lineage: Eukaryota > Metazoa > Chordata > Amphibia > Anura > Ranidae > Glandirana > Glandirana rugosa. The sequence continues at coordinate 1,029,754 of BLSH010116917.1, read as the reverse complement.
TCTTCTTACAAAAAAAAAAGAAATTGATTGCAAATCACTGAACGTGGAGATTTAAGACTATACCTCACTAATTTGAAGCCAAATTTTGAACAAATTTCTATCAGAGCATCAGGCTCATCCCTCCCATTAACAGCATTATTTGTGTATTCATTTTATGTAAGAATTTTACTAGATTCTGATTTGTTTCGTTCCAAATCCAAATATTTACTTGCATTTTGTGTCTTTTCAAAAAAGGTATGAATAAAAATTGTACATTTTTTTTTTTTTTTTTTTTACAATTGTCCATGCTACAAAAAACCCTGAGTGGCACTGTGCCAGCCAAAAACACATTTGTTAATAAGTTCAGGAAAATTCAATATTAGGCAAGCAGGGGGTCTACGGAAAACAAAAAAAAATGGCAAGTGGTCTACGGGGTGAAAGCGTTTAGGAACCTCTGTAGTGGTGTGCCGAAACCGCAAACCAAAACCGAAAATGACAGTTTTTAAAATATATTTATATTTTTATATACAATTGTCATATGCAGCCTACCTGTGCTTGGGCACTGACAGGCGGCACTGATTGGCGCTGATAGGTGGCACTGACAAGTGGCACTGATTGGAAGCACTGATAGGCAGCACTGATTGGTGACACTGATTGGCACTGATAGGCGGCACTGACAGGTGCCACTGGCACTGACAGTTGGCACCGGATTGTATTGGCAGGTGGCACTGGCATGTGGCAATGATTGGCACTGACAGGTGGCACTGGATTGTACTGGCAGTTGGCACTGATTGGCACTGACAGGCGGCACTGGATGGTATTGGCAGGTGACATTGGCACTGACAGGTGGCACTGGATGGTACTGGCAGGTGGCACTGATTGGCAGACAGGTGCCCCTGGATGGTACTGGCAGGTAGCACTGGATGGTACTGGCTAGCACTGGCAGAAGAGATGAATAGATTCACAATGCACAGAGCGCGCTGCTTGTACGAGCCGCTCTGTGCATGAAACTGTCAGCTAATTACACTGCAATTTAGAGAATGCAGAGAGAGAGCTGTCATATTTTCACTGAGATCGAAGGTGGGCAGGACTGAACAGCTAACACCCACTTCCCGCCACCACCCGACATCAACTTGAAGATCTGACTGCTCTCTCTGCATCCTCTGCATTCCAGTGTAATTTGCTCACAGTTTCATACACAGAGCGGCTCGTACAAGCAATGCGCTCTGTGCATTGTGAATCTACTCATCTCCCACATCCATTGCGGGGTATGTGATGCACACATACCCCGCAATGAACGGTACCCTCGCCCTTCGCGGTATCGGGCCATTCTTTTGATTCGGCCGATACTGAAAACACAGATTTTGGCTGAAAATGCTGATAATTTTCGGCTGCCGAAATTTCTGTGCATCCCTAAACCTCTGTTCTAGAAATGATGTTTCCCTGCTGAACTGTGCCTGAGAATTTGTGGAAATTGCAACGTAGGTCAAATAATATGAATGCTCAACATAAAAAAGAGCCAGGGGTTTAAGCGCTGAAAGGGGGAAAGGATTTCTGCCAATGTCCAACCAAATGTAGATGAATAACCTAATGGACAGGACCACAACATTTCTGGTTTTGTTGCTTTTTTTAGGTGCATGGTCATGTTTAAAAATACCTAGTGCATTGTTTGTATTGCCCATGTAATACAACCTGCTGTTATTTGTTCTGTAATTGTATTTGAAGGATAAAACTGCACATTTTCTATCCCTCACCTGTAATGCCTCTTTCTGTATAAATAGCATTTGATTGTTCTGTATTTTTACTAGGGTTTGGCGATGTACGCCTGCTAATAGCATAATACAATGTGACGTATGACTGCTTGTATTTGGATTTTACGCTGATACTCTACTGATGGTCTGGATGCTGTATTTACTATTTTCACTTAATTAACATGAGAGCACAATGATTAAACCGGAAAATCCCAGTGCTCAGAATCCTCAAAGTAGATCACAATTTATCCTTTAATTAGTTACATAGGTAAACCAAGTACCTGGGGACAGCATTGGGGTCAATAGACAAGACTAATAACGAGGAAGGAGAAGAGATAAGTGCCAACCAGCGCTAATATAGTGCTAATGAACAGTGAAGGGGTCACAAAATCATCTACTCCGCTGTTCAAATGTGACCTTCAGGAAGCATACGTAAAATACTAAAGGCAAATAAGAGTTGCTACTGGATACATTAGCGTATAATGTCATATGTGCCATCGTCCTAGGGTCACTTTCATAGGCTGGGTTTACTATTTGTGTATTTCTGGCACCAGAAACTGAGTATAGTTTTAACCATCTAGCAGGAGTACAGAAATAAACTCAGAAGCCGTTTTAGGATCCGCCAGTCCGTTTTTAGAAGCCAGGTATGTACCGCAATTAAACAAAAATATAAATGTTATAAAAAAGTTTGAAGGTCATGATTTTTTCAGCTTGGAGTTCACCATTTTTTTTTCTAAATTCCAGCTCCCCTATGTACCGATATAGCATTAACCACTTCAATATAGGGCACTTTCACCCCCTTCCTGCTCAAGCCATTTTTCAGCTTTCAGCGATGTCGCACTTTGAATGACAATTGCGCGGTCATGTGACACTGTACCCAAATTAATTTTTCATCTTTTTCTTCACACAAATAGAGCTTTCTTTTGGTGGTATTTAATCACTGCTGGGTTTTTTATTTTTTACTAAAAAAAAAGAAAAAAAAAACCCAAAATTTTGGAAAAAAATAAGTTTTCTGTTTCTTAATTGTTTTGTAAATAAGTAATTTTTCTTCTTCACTGATGTGCGCTGATCAGGCTGCACTAATGGGCACTGATAGACTGCACTGATGGGCACTAATGAGGCGGCACTTATGGGCACTGATTAGATGGCACTGATGAGAGCAGGCCTTAATATGCCGTGCTGATGGGCACTGATATGCGGTACTGATGAGCACTGATTGGCGGCAGTAGTGGGCACTGATGGGCGGCACTGGTAGGCAGCATGGATAGGCAGCACTGATGGGAGGCACTAATGAGCATCACCGATGAGCAGGCACTGATGGGCATTGAAAGGCTGTACTGACAGTCATCACTTATGGGCACTAATTGATGGCACTGGTTGATGGCAGTGATGGCCACTGGTTGATGGCTTTGGGGCTTTCCTGTAATCAGGGCACTGATGGTCAGTGTCCTGATTACGTTCCCTAGTTTTCCCCCTCAAGGAGATGCAGTTGATCGGCTCTTCTCGCCACACACTCTGTCAGTGAGAGGTGAGGAGAGCCGATTCAGGGCACTTCGTGTTCACACGTGACTGGACACAGCCGATCACATGGTTAAAGAGCCGTGTTATCGGCTCTTCACAGAGATCGGGGTCACGATAGCCGACTGCGCTCCCCCGACTGTTCGGGTGCGCGGTCATATGACGCCCACCCAGAACAAGAGCCGCACCGTCCCTCCATCATTTGACAGTGGACGGGCGGCAACTGGTTAATGTACCTCTGTTACAGAAAAATAAAAGCATTCTTTTATTAGCCCCTGGTGTGTTCCATAGAGAGTTCATGACTTCCAGGTATGTAGATTTGGGACATGAAAACCAGTAAGACACAGGAAGCAATTCACCAGATGAATTTATTAGCACACACCCTGCACCCATAAAATAGGTTTGCACAGCTTCCCGGGCAACCCTGCAGGCGTACATTTGCCTGGCTTGTCAATGTAGGCTGCCACAGCTGCAATGTTTAGGATTTAATTTTAACTAGAGTGTAGGTCCCATGGACACATCTGCGCTGCCTTAATATGAGCATTACCACAATGCACGGTAATGGGCATTACGCTGGTTAGCGCAATGTGAAACCATTCATTCTGAATGGCACCCAAACACACTTTGCTGATAGACATGCATTGCAGCAATGCCATAATGTGCCACAAATGTTATATGCACCTGTTTTGGTGCATTTGGCAGCTTAGTCAAATAAATGGTCTGCCCTTTACAGTGAGGGAAAAAAGTATTTGATGCCATGCTGATTTTGTACGTTTTAATGTTTGGTAGGTTTATTTTAACAGTGAGAGACAGACTAACAAAAATATCCAGAAAAAAGCATTTCAAATAAGTTATAAATTGCTTTGCATTTTAACCACTTCAGCCCCGGAAGGATTTCCAGCTTTAGGACCGGAGCCCTTTTTGCAATTTGGCACTTCGCCGCTTCAAATGGTAATTGCGCGGTCATGCAATGCAGGCCAGGATTTCGACCTTTAGGAAGGCCCCGACTTCACCAATTTTACGTTTCGTTAAATATTGAATAAACTTTACGAAAAAAGACCTATAAAAACAATCAGACAGAGAGTGACAATTTTATTTGGATGGTTTGTAATTTTGCATGTTTTAGTCGTACCGTAGTTTATGAAAAAAGGGAGTGACATTTCCCGTCTGGTAAATAAACTGATTCGACGGTTTACGTGGTTTTGTCCACGTATATTGTAAACACCGTGTAATACCGTAACGACGTTACGTACAGATAGTCGTTTCACAC
>BLSH010116917.1:1006356-1018554 GCA_018402905.1 Glandirana rugosa | reverse complement strand
AGTGAAAGGGTTAACTGGGGGGCGATCAGGGGGCGATCAAGGGGTTAAATGTGCCTATGTGGCCTGGTGTTAGTGTAGTGTTGGTGCACTCACGTTTCTAGATGCTTCTTCTTCCTCTCTGATGTCGAAAAGGACTTCAGGGAGGAAGAGGAAGGAACTTCCCCTGCCTCTGTTTACATTTACAGAGGCAGGGGAATAATGTCATTGGCAGGGCGATCTACAGGGCCAGGCCAAAAATCATTGGCCTGGCCCTGTAGATTGAAAGCCCCTGTAACAAATGCCGTTGCAGCGCCCGCGCCTAGGGGGCGCGCGCGCGCACACGGCGCGAGTTCGCGGCCGCCGTCGTATGACGGCGATTCGCGTTACAGCGCCACTTTGTCGCCGTCAAATGCCGATCAGCCGTCGGCAAGTGGTTAATGAGTGAAATAAGTATTTGACCCCTTCGCAAAACATGACTTAGTACTTGGTGGCAAGACCCTTGTTGGCAATCACGGAGGTCAGACATTTATTGGCCACCAGGTTTGCAAACATCTTAGGAGGGATTTTGTCCCACTCCTCTTTGCAGATCCTCTCCAAGTCATGAAGGTTTAGAGGCTGACGTTTGGTAACTTGAACCTTCAGCTCCCTCCACATATTTTCTATGGTATTAAGGTCTGGAGACTGGCTAGGCCACTCCAGGACCTTAATGTGTTTCTTGAGCCACTCCTTTGTTGCCTTGGTCATAGGTTTTGTGTCATTGTCATGCTGGAATACCCATTTACGACCAATTTTCAATGTCCTGACTGAGGGGAAGGAGGTTCTCACCCAAGATTTGATAATACATGGCCCCGTCAAATGCGACCCTTTGATGCGGTGACGTTGTCCTGTCCCCTTAGCAGAAAAACACCCCCAAAGCATAATGTTTCCACCTATATTTTGACAGTAGGGATGGTGTTCTTGGGGCCATAGGCAGCATTCCTCCTCCTCCAAACACGGTCAGTTGAGTTGATGCCAAAGAGCTCGATTTTGGTCTCATCTGACCACAACACTTTCACCCAGTTCTCCTCAGTATGATTTGATGTTCATTAGCAAACTTCAGACGGCCTGTACATGTACTTTCTTGAGCAGGGGGACCTTGCAGGCGCTGCAGAATTTCAGTCCTTCACAGCATAGTGTGTTACCAATTGTTTTCTTTGTGACTATGGTCCCAGCCGCCTTGAGATAATTGACAAGACTCTTCCATGATTCCTTACCATTCACATGATCATTGCAACTCTGCGAGGTAAGATCTTGCATGGAGCCCCAGACCAAGGCAGATTGACAGTTATTTTGTGTTTCTTCCATTGCGAATAATCGCACCAACTGTTGTTACCCTCTCACCAAGCTGCTTGGCGGTGGTCTTGTAGCCCATTCCAGCCTTGTGTAGGTCTACAATCTTGTCCCTGACATCCTTGGACAGCTCTTTGGTCTTAACCTTGGTGGAGAGATTGGAATTTGATTGATTGCTTTTGTGGACAGGTATCTTTTATACAGGTAACAAGCTGAGATTAGGATCACTCCCTTTAAGAGAGTGCTTCTAATTTCAGCTTGTCATCTGTATAGAAGACACCTGGGAGCCAGAAATCTTGCTGATTGATAGGGGATCAAATACTTTACTCATTAAAATGCAAATCAACGTATAACTTTTTTGATATGCGTTTTTCTGGATATTTTTGTTGTTATTCTGTCTCTCACTGTTAAAATAAACCTACCGTTAAAATTATAGACTGGTCATTTCTTTGTCAGTGGGCAAACGTACAAAAATCAACAGGTGATCAAACACTTTTTTCCCTCACTGTAGGTAACATACGTTAACATGCAGTATAAGGTGCATTCATTACTGTAGTGCAACAATGTGAGGTTTAAAGTTGATAAAGATTGATAAATTGCTCCCAGGTCGTATAGCATGCAGCATCTGTTTATTTTCAGAACATGCCAAAACCCAAAATCCCCTTTTATGCCAATGGGGACCAGAGCTTGGATGGTTTAGTTTGCGCCTCCCTTCTTCTACCTCCCAGACTTTACTTTTTAACTTGTAAGGGCATTCTGGTTGTAGATTAACCAATGGAACTCTTCATGTTTAGGGGCTCCTGGGGCACTGTAAGAATAAATAGACCGTTTAGGGCCTGTATCGAAGGACTTTGGGTTTGCGTTGATGACACAAGTTTGGTATCAGTTTGAGAAGCTGCTGAGAGTATTCAGAATTCATGACCAGTACATTACCTGCAGTTGACCTCCTTCTAACCTACATATTCTTAAAGCTGCTTTTGCAATCTCATCGACATCCAGGGAACAATTTCCCACTGATGCTTTTTTGTAGGCAGTTGTACAGTCAGGAGAGCAAGGAATGACACGGATATGTAAGCTTTTACAGAATGACCACAAAAATGGCTAGCAGCTCAGTAGTTTACAAATCAAGGAGGAACCACTTAAAAACATGTCTCTGTGGCCCTATACACATGGGCATCAAGTGCTGTCCCGATGTTGGAACTAAAAGGGCATTTGGAGCAGAACGGTTCAGTACATATTAGTGTTCAGCAAAGTGTTACAAGGGTTTTCCTGTGGAACCACTAAAATCAGCGCACTGAAAGCAGAAGTCTCAGAAGCATATATTTAAACAGTATTATTTAGGTGGCTCAGCAACTCTGAATTCTAAACTAAGATGTATGCATAGTAAGAGAGAAAACCAAGGGCAAAACATTCTTCAAGGTTACCCCAGGCCTCCGTAAAGTTATGGAAAACCATGGAAGAATCAGGCTGGCTCGAGGCAGCTGAAGAACTCTCGCAGATGCATAAGAAACACTTCACAGTGTCCAAATTACAGGATCAGGATATTCACAAATTTTACACATCATTGAGTAAGAAGATGTTAATCTACCATGACAGGTCCACTTTAAACGTGAAACAGATAATTTAATGCTGCAGCTTTTCCAGAGATTATTTCATTTGATAAAATCACAATTTAGTTACATTTAGACAAATTCATTAAGGATCAGTGGGAACATTTTTACATCTTCTTACATATTTGGTCAAGTCAATGTAGTTCATTTATATGTACAGGGTGGGCCATTTATATGGATACACCTTAATAAAATGGGAATGGTTGGTGATATTAACTTCCTATTTGTGGCACATTAGTATATGTGAGGGGGGAAACTTTTCAAGATGGGTGGTGACCATGGCGGCCATTTTGAAGTCGGCCATTTTGAATCCAACTTTTCTTTTTTCAATAGGAAGAGGGTCATGTGACACATGAAACATATTGGGAATTTCACAAGAAAAACAATGGTGTGCTTGGTTTTAACATAACTTTATTCTTTCATTAGTTATTTACAAGTTTCTGACCACTTATAAAATGTGTTCAATGTGCTGCCCATTGTGTTGGATTGTCAATGCAACCCTCTTCTCCCACTCTTCACACACTGATAGCAACACCGCTGGAGAAATGCTAGCACAGGCTTCCAGTATCCGTAGTTTCAGGTGCTGCACATCTCGTATCTTCACAGCATAGACAATTGCCTTCAGATGACCCCAAAGATAAAAGTCTAAGGGGGTCAGATCGGGAGACCTTGGGGGCCATTCAACTGGCCCACGACGACCAATCCACTTTCCAGGAAACTGTTCATCTAGGAATGCTCGGACCTGACACCCATAATGTGGTGGTGCACCATCTTGCTGGAACTATGAAGTCGGTGATAGGGAATTGCTGGCCATCAAGTCGGCTTTGGAGGAATGGCGGTACCTCCTGGAAGGAGCAGCTCATCCGGTATTGGTTTTTACTGACCATAAAAACCATATGCTGTGAAGATACGAGATGTGCAGCACCTGAAACTGCGGATACTGGAAGCCTGTGCTAGCATTTCTCCTGCAGTGTTGCTATCAGTGTGTGAAGAGTGGGAGAAGAGGGTTGCATTGACAATCCAACACAATGGGCAGCACATTGAACACATTTTATAAGTGGTCAGAAACTTGTAAATAACTCATGAAAGAATAAAGTTACGTTAAAACCAAGCATGCCATTGTTTTTCTTGTGAAATTCCCAAAAAGTTTGATGTGTCACATGACCCTCTTCATATTGAAAAAACAAAAGTTGGATTCAAAATGGCCGACTTCAAAATGACCGCCATGGTCACCACCCATCTTGAAAAGTTTCCCCCCTCACATATACTAATGTGCCACAAACAGGAAGTTAATATCAACAACCATTCCCATTTTATTAAGGTATATCCATATAAATGGCCCACCCTGTAAATCTGAAACTCTAGGGTTACAAATTACTTACAATCACAAGGTTCGTAGTGGTGTTTTCCAACTTTAGCTGTTGTGATTACACTGTGAACATGGAAATGAAATAAGAATATGATTTTTATTAATAAGATGACTTTAGTGATGCAAAAAAGGAGGTGTAGTGGCCATCAAGACTTCTTAACCACTTACCAACCAGGGCCCTTTTTTACATTTGGTGGTCACAAGCTAAAAACTGTTTTTTTTTGCTAGAAAATTACTTAGAACCCCCAAACATTATATATATATTTTTTCAAACACCCTAGAGAATAAACTGGCGATCGTTGCAATACTTTTTGTCACACAGTATTTGCGCAGCGGTCTTTCAAACCTTTTTGAGTTAAAAAATAAGACAACAGTAAAGTTAGCCCATTTTTTTTTGGATATTGTGAAAGAGGATGTTACGCCAAGTAAATAGATACCATACATTTTAGGGTTGAAAATTGCGCGCACTTGCGGAATGGCGACAAAGTCCGGTACATAAAAATTTCCATAGGCGATGCCTTAAAATTTTTTAACGGTTACCAGGTTAGAGGTGCAGAGGAGGTCTTTTGCTAGAATTATTGCTCACACTCTGGCGATGAGCTCATGGGGACGGTGGCGCTTTAAATTTTTTCTTTTTGTTAAATTTTATTTATTTTTAACACTGTTCCTTTAAAAAAAAATTCTGATCACTTTTATTGCTATCACAAGGAATGTAAACATCCCTTGTGATAGTAATATATGGTGACAGGTATACTTTTTGGATGGATAGGGGGTTTAAAAGACCCCCATCCCTCCTTTGCACTTCACAGTATTCAGATCGCCAAAAACGGCGATTCTGAATACTGTCATTTTTTTTAAATTGGCGCCGTTAGCCGCCAAGTAAACCAGAAGTGACGTTATGATGTCGCTTTCCGGAATTTGCAGAAGGAGACCCGATCGGAGCTGATTACGGCTTCTATCAGGTCTCTTCTAGCCGGCGGAGGCGCCGGATCGTCGTTCCGGTCTCCCGGTGGGACGGGAGACCAGAGAAGAGTGGTGGAAGGCGGCTGGAGGGAGGGTGTCCCCTCCCGCCCCCTGGGATAATGGCCGAGCAGCTCCCAAGCCGGATCAGTCATTATCACCGGATAGCCGACCGTCCACTCTAAAAAACGATACCGGGATATAGCCTGCAGCTGCAGGCTATATCCCGGTACAGACACTCAAATCCAGCCGTTGCCTATTTACGGCTCTGGTCAGGAAGTGGTTAAAAAAGGTGTAAACCCTTACTGAATGACATTCAGAATCTGTTGTTGACACTCCTCTTTTTTTCTTTTTTTTTTAATCCGTTTTTCTGAAAATTTTGCTCACAGTAACACCCAACATTGACTCCTTACAAATTGATCTGAATATCAAGATTTGATATTTTATAGGGAACATCTAAGAAAGTTACTGTGCCTAAGCAGTAGCCAAAAGTGTAACTTTTGTCTGAAATTTCCTGTTCTGTTACATGATTTGCATGTAACATAAATATGCAGCTATAGTAATGTTTTTATAGTTGGTTATTACAATGCCATCTTGTGGTTCTTTTGGATATTACACCTTTCTATTGTATTTTCTAAGTGTGTACCTCCCATCCTCTGTGAGCTAACTTCCTCTTCCTAGTTCACTCTACTTTGTAACTTCCTGTTCCTGGTGCACTCTGCTATACTACTTCCTCTTCCTGTGTCCTCTCTCTCATGAGGTAAAGAATATGGCCACACGCTAGAAGGCCTCACTCAATCTACTCGCATCCTAGGACACATTACTATGTTTTGACCTGCAGTTACCATCTTTCGACCATCTGTCACATTTGTTGTATGCTGTACCTGCTATTCCAATGAATAAACGCTCATGGAAGAAATCGGTAATTGGTGAGTCACTATCTGATAAGAACTGTCTGCGGTGATCATATCTGCTTATACAGGCCAGGCATAGAGGTCTCAACAAGGGATAAGTCGCCATTACAACAGTTAGGAGTCAGAATATTTCCCCTAAACCATAGCAGTTCACTTCTTGGTATGTGAGTGTTCACAGCCTCATAGCCATATCGCTTCAGTGTGGTTTTTAAAGTGTAACTAAAGGCAACATTTTTTTTCTTTTTTTAATTTTTGGATAAAGTGGAGGTGGATTAGAACACCTGTCAATTTCTTGCTATCTGTGCCTCCGTTAGGGAGGTTCACTCTGTCTATGTGTCCTGTTTACCATTTTCATTGACAGTGAAAGTAAAAGAAAATGCCAAATTTTGGATTGCCCCCAGAAAAGTAATAGAGGGGAAATCTTCCAGTGGGGACACTAGTTCTGGTGACACCCTGGGATTCCCTCACTTTTCCCCCCACTTCTTGTTTTGGCTATGGGACAGAAAGTGAAGCGAAATATCCCCTATAGGAAACAGATGGCAGAAAAAAACGAAAACATAAAAGATTATGCACATTGATATTGTCACCAATATTAGGCATGATTTATGAAGGAATTTGATTTTTACTTCTGAAGGTGAATTTACGCTTTAAGGGGTTATAACCCTCCCTAACTCTATCCAAAATGAGTTAAACTTCAAGGCACTGCCAGTCTTTTTTTAAAGTATGTTTTTATTGATTTTTGACAAAGTATAATTATAATACTTACATTATTCATAAAAAACACATGGCAAGGAGATATACAGATTACAACCAAACCAGGGCCGAACATGGCCAACAACATATCTCACAGTAACAGTTCGCCATCCCCTTTGTAAAAGGGGGGCGGTTAGAGGAGTTTAACCAAAACCTGTCCCTCCGACCCGGCCGGGGGTCAAAGGAGTGTACAGAAACACAAAACAGGCACTACCAGTCTTAGGAGATGAAGAGTGAGGCTTGGTGATGTTACTATTGGTCTGCCTGCTCCCGTCTGGTCACATGATTTGGTTTCGCTCTGTCAGCCAGCGGCGGCTGAGAGTAGGGAGTGCCAACAACAGCTGGGACACGAGAGCTTATGGGTGACGCCACCACTCCCAGGATTCCCAGATTTTCTCAAGCGGCTCACATGATTGTACCGGAGCAGGATGAAAATAGGGAAGTATATACATCTTTTTTTTTTCTTTTTTTTTTACGCAGGTTAGTCAGTATAGGTGTTAGGAGTGGGGAGGAATATTTTTAAGACTAGTTAGACAAATATAAAGAGATTTCCAAGCTCAAACTTACCAACCAGCCAGCGACCAACCAAATTGACCTGTCTAACAATTTGCATTAAGAACAGGGGTTTAGTCTGCACACATTTGCAAATACATGCCTAAGCTACAGGCCTCGTCAAGGCACCCTGTTTTCTGTAATTCCTAATTCTGACTTCTGAGTCTGTACAATGGGAGCACATGCATTTTTATGGATAGATGAGGACAGGTGGACCTGAAGGGAGCCCAACCCTCCTTAAAGGTACAGGGGCACACTGAACACCCAGCACATAGCACTATGTTTTTGTTAAAGGTGATAAACACTGACCCCTAGTGGTGTCTAAAGTATATAGCACCACCAGTGCTGGGCAATCAACTAATGTGATTGTCCTGAAAACAATATAGCACATAAAACTTAATTCAGTCTGTAATAAAAATGTGCGTTCTTCTATATAAACCTGCAATCCACAATGTATCCAGCTGTGAATATTCAAATGCAGATCAACAGTGTGCCCTCCACCAATCACACTATGCGCCCACCTCCCAAAATGGCCCCAGATAGGCTTAGTAACACCTTCCCCTTAGGGGTATATTTCCAATGGTCTCTGGCTCCCATCAATGAACTCCTGCTCATTTAAATGGAGTTCCTCGTGCACAGTGGTAACATATGGGTAAGAAAGGAACTAACATAGTATAGTTCTGTAAAACCACAATTTTAATAAATAAAACAACTCTTCCACTCACATTTGCGAATGCGCTAGCCCTGGTGCATACAGGTGATGAATTATGTACAGCAGTATACGTCCCCTGGGGTCAAAGAATCGTCTGCAAGTCCTCGGCCCTGCTTCCCTCATGGGTGACCGTTTACTTCCTGGTTTAGTGTGCTGACGTCACAAGCTCTGCCCCGACATGTTTGTCATAAATCATGTGACTTTATCAAGGGGTATAGGCTCGGAGTCATTGCGCTACTATATATAGACACCCTCCACCAATCAGAACACTTATTGCGGCGGCCATTTGCTTGTAATCTGTCACCGCCATTTTGCTGGTGATAATTTCTAGATAATAGAGGTAATAGTATTCTATGGGCATCATATATCAAACTAGCGGTGGCCATTGTAATGGTGTTATTAAGCTACATCAACAATGCAATATAGCTTATATATTGGCGATCATAAATTGGAGCTTCATCACAACAGGACAGAACCCCCAATATTCGCCCAGGACATATGTATGGCATCAACAATAATAAATAAAAGAAAATACACTATAAATAGGCCACTTTACATGGTACTGCCCTAGGGGGAATACCCATAGGCCAGGGACTAAACCATAATTACTATCACAATAATAAAACTATAAATCTATGTACAGGCTTAATTATAAAATTCTATAGACAAAAATATACCTTTATTAAAAATTACATCTGTACACACTTGATCTAATGAGAATTCATTATTAATAAAAATAGGGACCTTATTTATAAGTAGGGATCCAGACTGCCATAAATTAATATGCCAGTGCATGTGTAAAAACTAACCATTAATAAATACATAAGGGGTCTGCACAGGTTAGAATGCTTTTTTTTGGTAATGGGTCAAAATTAGAAAAAATAAAAAATTGTAAGGATAACAAATATATATATAATAGAAAAAGGGGGTTATAACCACGAGCCTCACACATAATGGACATGGATGACTAACGTACCTACCTGTACCCTATATTCTGTTCCCACACGCTGGGATACCAAGTCGGCTGAGGAATGCTGATGATTGATTACACTATTCATCATATTGTATTCTAATGAGACAACTTATGACAGCAAACTAACACAAAGATAGTAACCTAATGGAGTAAAAAAGGGGGACTAGACTCCACCTGGGGCCCTGATAATTAATAACAGGGAAGCTCACTATATATTAATGGTAAATAGGGCTATATGAAATTAATTGTCTGAGATGAAGCAGTTGAGATCAAAATCTGCATTCAATCCTTTAGGTTTTAATGATTACATCTCATATATCCACCAGGATTCACATTGGCTTAATGATTTGACTTTATCAGACCCCCTCCAATATCTATGGTATTTTTCAATACCCGAAAAACTCAATCCTATTGGACTTCCATCATGCACTTCCTTGAAATGTCTTGATAGGTGATGTTTTTTGAAACCATTGGTGATATTGTATATATGTTCTTGTATTATTTTGGCCAATTTACGTTTCGCTCTTCCAATATATTGTCGCCGGCACGGGCACTGGACCACCCCTTGAGTATTGCACATGATTACATCTTTAATTTCATATTCCCTGTTAGATACTGTAGATCGAAATTGATTTCTTTCTCAGGTTACCTATTGTGCTGGTGCACACTGCACATCCTCCACACCCATAAAATCCTTGATGATCCAAAACTGATGGGAAGCTAGTTTTTGGGGCATCTATAACATTTTTACGATCCTGTCCCTTAAATTTAGAGCCCTGCGGTATATGAATTGGGGTCTTAATGGTGATGTTTTTTTTCCAGGTGTCTCCATCAGAGTACTCCTTACATCAGGTTTCCCTAACAGAGTGCTCTCATGGAGCAGGGGTCCCCATCAGTGTCCCCATGGAGTAGGCGTCCCGGTCACAGTAAGCAGGTGTTCCCATCAGAGTGCCCCTGTAGATAAGGTATCCCCATCATAGTGCCCCCATAGAGCAGGTGTCCCCATCAGTATACCCCCATAGAGAATGTCCCCATGGAGCAGGTGTCTCCATCAGAGAGTCCCCATAGAGCAGGTGTCCCCATCAGAGTGCCTCTATAGAGCAGGTGTTCCCGTCAGAGTGCCCCCATAGTGCAGGTGTCCCCATAGAGCAGGTGTCCCCATGAGTGTCCCCACAGAGCAGGTGTCCCCATCAGTGTCCCCATAAAGTAGGTATTCCCATCAGTGTCCCCAGAGAGCAGGTGTCCCCAACAGAGTGCCCCCATAGAGCAGGTGTCCCCATCAGAGAGTCCCCATAGAGCAGGTGTCCCCATCAGAGTGCCCCTATAGAGCAGGTGTCCCCATCAGAGTGCCCCCATAGAGCAGGTGTCCCCTTGGAGCAGGTGTCCCCATCAGAGAGTCCCCATAGAGCAGGTGTCCCTGTCAGAGTGCCCCCATGGGGCAGGTGTCTCCATCAGTGTCCCCATAAAGTAGGTAGTCCCATCAGTGTCCCCATGAAGTAGGTGTCCCCATAGAGCAGGTGTCCCCCTCAAAGTGCCCCCATAGAACAGGTGTCTCGATCAGTGATTCCCCATAGAGCAGGTGTCCCCTTCAGAGTGCCCCCATAGAGCAGGTGTCCCCATGGAGCAGGTGTCCCCATCAGAGAGTCCTCATAGAGCAGGTGTCCCCATGAAGTAGGTGTCCCCATCAGTGTCCCTATAGAGCAGGTGTCCCTGTCAGAGTTTCCCCATGGAGTAGGTGTCCCCATCAGAGTGTCCCCATAGAGCAGGTGCCCCCTTCAGAGAGTCCCCGTCGAGCAGGTTTCCCCATCAGAGTGCCCCAATAGAGCAGGTGTCCCTGTCAAAGTGCCCCCATAAAGCAGGTGCCCCCATGGAGCAGGTGCCCCCATGGAGCAGGTGTCCCCATAGAGCAGGTGTCCCCATTAAACAGTCCTCCTAGATCAGGTGTCCCCAACAAACAGTCCACATAGACCAGGTGTCCACATGAAGTAAGTGCCCCATCAGTGTCTCCATCTCTGACTACCACCATCTTTCTTTTTTCCTTGCTCTGTTCCTATGTCTCCTTCTCTGTCCCCATACACCATCTATTTCTCGGATCTTCATGATGTACATGCAGCAGGCTTTAGAACCAAAGACAATCAGACGTAATGCAGCATGCCCACTCCCGTGCTTGCTGACCACTCTCCCTGGTCTCACTTGGCTCCTCCCCCTAATGTCACATGCTCAATTTCAGCTGCAATTTTCTCTGCTCGACTGGAGGACTGTAGAAATGCTTCTGCTACCACCCAGGTTGGGGGGCTTGTTTATTGCAGGTGGGGAGGGCGGGCTGCAGGCAGTGAAGCTGGTGTGTTGCCCTACATCCAGGAGAGAGAGGAGACAAAAAAATGAGCGGGAGGGAGGAGGAGGAGGAGGAGGGGAGCGAGAGCAAGGGGACGTTCATGACAGTGGCAACACCTGAAGTTCACACACAGTGCCCGCGGCTGTGCTGCACTGCTGCTTGTTACCATGCCTGCTGTGTTGGTCTGGGTTTGGTAAATCTGTGCGCAGAGCTGGCGCCAGCATAAGCTCTTCTTGAGGACCCCCTGACTTTAGCGCCCCTCTCCTGGCGCCCTAAGGCGGCCGCCTGAGCTGCCTTATGGTGGTGATGGCCCTGGCCATAGTGCTATGTGCTGGGTGTTCAGTGTGCCCTTGTACCTTTTAAAGCGGAGTTCCACCCTGTTAAAAGTCAGCAGCTACCAAAAGGGTAGCTGCTGACTTTTAACAATCGGCCACTCACCGGTCCCTCCTTCCAGCGATGCGGCCGCCCGAGGGCTCGCTCGTCTCCCCCTCCCCTCGGCAGCGCCGGCATCACAACTGTGGGCACCCGGCTTTGGCTTCAAAGCTGGGTGGGTGCTCACTGCGCATGCACGAGTCACACTGCGGCTTGTGAATGGCTCTGCTTGTCTTCTGGGACCTGTGATGTGTCCCAGAAGATGGCCGAGAGGGTGGGGGAAGGTGAACTTACTTTCAGCTCCTCGGTGCCAGGAGAGGAAGTGGACCAGGGTCCACGG
>BLSH010116917.1:985477-997429 GCA_018402905.1 Glandirana rugosa | reverse complement strand
ATCGCCGCCATTACTAGTAAAAAAAAAAAAAATAATAAAAACCCCAAAAATGAATTCTCATCATCCGTAAACGCGACCACTTTTGCGCAAACCAATCAATAAACGCGATTGCGATTTTTTTTTTTTATCGCAAATATGAGGAAGAATATAAATCGGCCAAAAACAGTGAAAAAAAATGTTTTTTTATATTTTTTTTTGGATTTGTATTTTAGCAAAAAGTAAGAAATTTGGGTTTTTTTGCAAAATGGTTGCTCTTCTTTTGTTTATAGCGGCGATCAGAAATGACGCAGAGGGGATCAAATACCACCAAAAGAAAGCTCTATTTGTGGGAAAAAAAGGACGCAAATTTCGTTTGGGTACAACGTCGCACGACCGCGCAATTGTCAGTTAAAGCGTCGCATCGCCGAATCGCAAAAAGGGCTCCGGTCCTAAAGCAGCAAATCCTTCCGGGGCTGAAGTGGGTAAACAGAGGCCAAGATGGCAGCTTCCTTGGCTGAAAATGATAGGAGGGTTTACTACCACTTTAAGTAATCCAATGATACCAGATGTCTCTGCTTTGGGAATTGACGTTCTTTGTCCTGACACCAAATCATATGTAGGCTTCCTTTACTTACAATACTGAAAAGTATATTTCCTGTCAACTAGTTAGTTTCTTATTTCTAATTGGGGGATAAGGGCTAGATTATATTATACTTGATGGGCTACATGGCAGACCTACTACATCATTTATGTTGTCATTGACATTAGAGCTCAGAAGATGAGCAGACAGTGGTTGCCCAATAATGTTGCTTACTATCATATCCATTAATTATCTTTTTTTTTAATGGAATATTTTTTATCATACAGGATGTTTTTTTTTCCCCAATCCATGCACTTGAAGACCAGTTTTCATTTGCTTGTTGTTGCCATTGAGATTACTGTGTGTACGGATAGCATTAGAAAAAGGCAGAGCCTTATCCATTTGTTCATGTCAATTTGAATGGAACCCATAATCAGAGCAAATCAAGCAAAGCAGAGCATAGCAATTTATGTTTTCTGTTTGTGCCTAATCTGGAATGTATGCTTCATTCTTATCTGCCTGACATTCGTGCTCTTCTTAGTTTTTCTAAAGGCTTAGTGTTTGTGTTCCCAATCCTCCAACCTATCTTTTGCCTGATTTCTGTATGATCATAACTTGCTTATCAGGAATGAAGTGTCCGAGTGAATCTATTATGTTCATTAGGTAGGCATCTAAAAGTAGGACTCTTGTACACAAAATGAATATGTCACTGGGTTCACTCTGCAGATTGTTATGCATATTAGATGAGATGTTAGTATTATTGTGACCAGTATTCCCAATGCAATTTACAGATTTGAATTTGTCATTCATCACTTTGCAACTGAATCTCTGAAAGAAACCTGCACTGAGAGATTGTGGAGCTGCCCTGAAAATGCTAGCTGGTTGGCTGTCGTGCTGATCCAGTGAATTTAATTCTTCCTGAGGCATTGACCTGAAAAAGATATGCGGATCAGAGGTCTTGGCTACATGCAGATTTTCTACTGCAAAAACACACAGGAGGATGCACACACCTAGTGCATTACCACCATACAACTTTATTTAATACTAAAAGACAATTGCATACTCGCAAACATAAATGACAACAGGCATATCACATGAAAACTCCAGCCATAGTCATTGTCTTCTAGCCATGTTGGCTGACGCTTTTTGGGTGACATGCCTCCTTCTTCAGAGCTCTGAAGCCCAACTTCAGCCAAGGCTGTTAATTTTCCTTTTGAGTGTATTGGGAATAGGACCAAAGCCTCTGTCAAGTTATGCTTTGGGTGCAAATAGGAAAGCAACCAGACAAGATGAATAAAGGAATGTGCTTAATTAGAAATCTCTTACAGTAAAAAGCCAACCTGTTTCAGGACTCAAAGGGTCCCCCTTCATCAAGGCTTTTGGCAAATGCTATGCAGAGCATGCACTTGACTAGTGAATATGGAGTATTCTTTTTTTTTTTTTTTACTGCAGCAAAACAGTAAAATACAAAAACAAATACAAAGCACCAAAAACAGTAACCACAAATAAAATGATAATAAAGAGGGGGTTAACAGTAAAACTGGTCTCTCAGGACCACCCTATCCCTGATACAAATCCGTTCTCTAGGGCTGCAACTAACGATTATTTTCATAATCGATTAGTTGGCCGATTATTGTTTCGATGAATCAATTAATCGGATAATAACATTAAAAAACATTGGTGTATAATTTAGTTAATATGTAAAGTTTAAAAAAAGGCAATTTATTCTTAAATATCTCTATGCAGTGGTAAATATAAATAACGAACTATATGGTTAGGGAGCAAAATCCACTCTGAGAATAACAGACAGAAGAGATATACTGTATATACTATTAGAGGTTGGATCTGGTAAATATAATCAGACTCAGAGATCACATTTTTTATTTAAAAAAAATAAAAATAAAGACCGTTTTGCAGTTTTTCAGACAGAACTGTAATGTATTATATGCTGGCCATACAAAAACAAGGTCATTTTTTTCCCATGGATATAATAATTTTTTTATATAATGCACAATACTGGTAAAAGTTAACTTTAAATATAATTGTAATTCCTTATATCACCTCCATTCTATCAGCCTCCACCTTCTCTGGGTTCAGATGCTGATCTTCCCTGAGTCTTAAAAAAAAAAAAATATATATACATATATATATATATATATTTTTTTTTTTTTAAGCAACAAACGTGCTATACTTACCTGCTCTGTGTAATTGTTTTGCAATAGCAAGGTAAAAAACCTTCTGCCTTTAGAACCACTCACTTCCTGCCCAGGACTACATGTCCCATGATGCATTGCTCCTCACACATTCACAGGTTCTCAGGCATTTACTGACATGTATGGCTGGTGTACTGAGCTATATGTGTGCTGCACTGTATTTCCTGATATGTAAGCAAATAATGCATTCTGTATACAGGCCAACTAATTGGCTGGCCGATTAATCGACTATGAAAATAGTAATTGATTAGTCGATTAATCGATTAGCTGTTTCAGCTCTACCGTTCTCCCCCCTCCCCTCTTCGTTTGATAGCAGCCCCCCCCCCCAACATTCCACACAGACATAATGGTAGAACAGTCCGTGCAGGGACATTCAAGATAGCAGTACAAAAACGAATTCCAACCCCACATAAGGTAGTTTACATATCAGGATCGCCGTAATTACTATATCACCAGAATCCTGCATGTCAGTCCAAGTAAAGAGCATAGAGGCAGAGAGTTACCTTATATTGTCCAAGATTGTCCTCTTTTTGGGCTGAATTGTTTGATATGCTTACACCACAGCTAATGGTCCATACACACGATCCGAAAATCGGACGAAAAATACCGCATATGATGCGATCGTATTATAATCGAATCGTTAGTACACATCTTACGAGAGCCGATCATGACAGTTCATCCGATATTATTCGATCGGACATGCATGAAAATTTGGATCGCATGATAACACATCGTACGATTTTTGTTTAATCAGTACAATTGTCATCCGAAAATACAATACAAATACACTACAACACATGACATCACTTTCGATTTTTTTTATTCTGTCGTAGGAGAATTTTCGTGACTTTAGTACACTTTTCCGATTCGATCTGGGATTAGCATGCAAAAAAAAAAAAAAAAAAAAGGACAATCTGTCGTCCGATTTTCAGATTGTGTGTACGGGGCATTAGTCTGCAAGCGCCAAAGACTCCAGCTCCACCTACTTGATAACTATATTCCACTTGTAATCATATTATGTTCTGTTTGATCATTTTTTATGGCAAAAAAAAATCGCTTTTGCTGCATTGAAAGGATCCTGCTCTGCCCCCATTGCCATACGTTTAGCGTCTGATAAACCAGGCATTACCTTTGTACAAACTTATTTACAAGGAACTTGCCTGCCCAAAATTTTTTTAGTAAAGTCTGACAACCTTGGCTGGATATTTCGGCTTCTCAAGGGGCCGATCTGGTTTCTTCACAATCCTCCCTTTAAATGGCTCAGATTTGAATCTTCAAACCTGGGCCTGGAGAGGACATTGTGTGTGTGTGTGTGATTGTTGTGGGTGGTTGTTGTGTTGTCTTGTTTATTGAGTGATCTGGGTTGCCCATGTTTATCATACTGCTGATTCAGATTTTTTATGGCTGCTTTAATCTGCATTATTCTTCTCCTTATTATTGTTGGGCTCTGCATAGCTGACATTAATGCCATCGCCCTGGTTTAGATGACAATTGTTTGGTATACTACGTACTAGGGTTGCACCGATACAACTTTTTTGCCACCGAGTACGAGTACCGATACTTTACATTTGGTAGTCGCTGATACCGATTACCGATACCTACCGTGTAGGAAGAGTAGGTAGAGGGGTGGTTTGGGAGGTGCTCCTCAACATCCCCTTTACATTACACAGCCCCCTGCTCCTCTGCATCCCGTTTACATTACACAGCCCCTGCTCCTCTGCATCCCGTTTACATTACACAGCCCCTGCTCCTCTGCATCCCGTTTACATTACACAGCCCCTGCTCCTCTGCATCCCCTTTACATTACACAGCACCCTGCACCTCTGCATCCCCTTTACATTATACAGCACCCTGCACCTCTGCATCCCATTTACATTACACAGCCCCTGCTCCTCTGCATCCCGTTTACATTACACAGCCCCTGCTCCTCTGCATCCCGTTTACATTACACAGCCCCTGCTCCTCTGCATCCCCTTTACATTACACAGCACCCTGCACCTCTGCATCCCCTTTACATTATACAGCACCCTGCACCTCTGCATCCCCTTTACATTACACAACCCCCTGCACTTCTGGGCCTCTTTACATTACACAGCCCCCTGCTCCTCTGCATCCCGTTTACATTACACAGCCCCCTGCACCTCTGGACCCCTTTACATTACACAGCTCCCTGCTCCTCTGCATCCCCTTTACGTTACATAACCCCCTGCATCTCTGGGCCCCTTTACATTACACAGCACCCTGCACCTCTGCATCCCCTTTACATTACACAACCCCCTGCACTTCTGGGCTTCTTTACATTACACAGCCCCCTGCTCCTCTGCATCCCCTTTACATTACACAGCCCCCTGCTCCTCTGCATCCCCTTTACATTACACAACCCTCTGCACCTCTGGGCCTCTTTACCTTACACAGCCCCCTGCTCCCCTGCATCCCCTTTACATTACACAACCCTCTGCACCTCTGGGCCTCTTTACCTTACAAAGCCCCCCGTTCCTCTGCATCCCCTTTACATTACACCATCCCCTGCACCTCTGGACTCCTTTACATTACACAGCCCCGCAGCTGTGTATTTTTTTTTTTTGGGGGGGGGTCACCTTGGAGGGGTGAGTGTGGGTGGACCTGGGGGAGGAGGGTCTTACTATGTTTGTTTTTGTTTTTTTTTGGGGGGGGCTGGGGGGTTTAATCTATGGTGAGATATCAGAGGTCTAAACAGACTCCCATATCTCTTATTTTGAGACAGAGAAAAGGAATTGAAGTCACTTTTCTCTGTAGCACTTAACTTCAATGTGTGAGGAATTTCAGGAATTTTTCACTCATTGAGAATATGACCGACTGATAGATCGTAACACTCACGGTTACTATTATCAGCTGTCAGTGGGACATACAGCAGTGATATTAGTTATCACTGCTTGCGCCCGCTGTGCTATGGGGGGGGCGTGTTGGCCTGTCAGCTCGCCAGAGAACACAGGTAGAAGCTGCAGGCTGTGGGAGGGGAAGGAGGGATGCCATTTGGAGCGGCAATGGATGGGGGATGTGGGGTCTGGTTTGTGGGGTGTTCTGAGTGGCGGGGGGGACACATCTGTATCCCCCCCAAGCCCCATGCAGCACCTGAAGCCTGGCGGCAGAGGAGGGATGCCGGCTAATGGTGGTAGCTGCGGGGGCTTCCATCAGGGGGGTACAGGGATCGGGTTAAGGGGGGGTCGCCCTAGCCTGGTGACAGTTGGTGGGAGGGGAAAAGGAGGCAGAGAGGGGGAATCCGAGGACACGCCATTGATTGTTAAGGACGCGACAGTGCCGTTCCTCAACAACCAATAATTTCAGGCATTTTTTCCATTACATTTCAGTTGTTAGCGGGGAATTCCCACTGACGACTGAATGAACCGAGACCGAAGGGAATTGATTTCCGGTATCGGGGCATTTTTCACAAGTACTGATACTCTGAAAATGCCCAGTATCGGTGCAACCCTACTACTAACCAAAAGAAACTTAAATAAACACCTTTAAAAGAGAGGTACCCTATAGGCCTTCTATCTATAAAAGGGCTACCAGCTCCATCTACACCTCACCCAACCCAACTGGTCGCCCACGTGGGACTAACGATTCATCTCCCTGGAGTATTCTTGAAGGGTAATTAGAAGCCTTAATCTGGGCATTCACATATAGATTTCTTTCTTTCAGCCTTGCGGGCTGAATGAAAGAAATCTAACAAAATCTTCCATCCTTGCTAAACCGTGTGGTTGGACGAATCTCCCTTGCCAACTATTGTATTCTGACGTCTGGCTCCCACAGTTGTCAGAATATCAGCACAAATCCTCTAAAATTTCAAGCGGTGTATAGAAGCCTTTACAAACCATGGTAGGGAAAGGAGGTTTTGACCACAGTTTTGTTTGTTTCCCTTTGAAGAACTGCCTAAAAGAGATTTATTTTTTACTATACTCAACATTTATTGTACCAAATCATCCAGTACCCCATACCATTCTCTCTACTGTTACACGTCTATATTGCTGTCTGAATTCCTGCTGGGAAAATTTTCCCTCATTTCCAGGCAGGAATTGATGGGAAATTGTTTAATGGGGACGCAGACAAAAACTACAGCACATTTTTAGTGCAGTGGGGAAGAGTAATGTGATCTGATAATGTTTTTATTGCTGCCAGTGTCTATCTGCCCTGTTGGCAACCACTATCTATTTCTTGTAAGGGTACTAATTTTATGTTTCATCTAGGTTTATTAGATTTTCACAAAACACAATAACATGGTCATAGAAGCCAAAAAAGAGACCTTGCACTAAGTACAGGTTGTAAATATCCATTAGTGCAGGGCAAAAAACAAAATGTTCAGGTTTCATAACCTCTGAACAAGGTAGGTAACAAAAAATAGGTCAATATACATACACAGTTGACTAAGCCAGTTACATAACAGCTGGACAGCAATGGAGAATAACTCTTTAGTGCACACTGTATATCTATTATAGCACCAGTAGGAAAACCCCACTGATAAAACAAACATTAGAGATATATACAAAGTAATCCGTAGAAGCAGATTATAGTAGTGACCTGATGTAGGTAGAGGAGGAGTATAATCCCACATAGCACTACCAAAGTGGCAGAGAAGAAAGGAAAGAAAAAGGAAAATATGGAAGAGAAATAAAAAAGGATTGAAGGGGATATAGGGAATGGGAGGGAGCCCCTTTCCATTATAGGCAATGCAACCCAGAAATTCAGTACACAAACAATGTAAACTCAGCGGAGTGTCGAAAATATGACCACATGGTCCACGTGATCCCATATGCCTCAATTTTACCCTTGTCCCAAGTAGGGATGGGCTCAGGCATGTTCTGATCCTAGTCCCAACCCACCTGAGCAATCCCGCCAGGAAGCCATCACTGCCAATCATAGGCAGTGAGGCATTTCCCGGCCAGTGGCTGCACATACACACGCCCTGACTAGCCTGCTCATGATTGGCGTTGTGCATTGACAGCTTACTGGCGGGATCACTCAGGTGGGTTGTGACTAGGATCAGAACATGCCTGAGCCCATTCCTAGTCCCAAGTGATCATACGTTCTATATTACTGATATTCTCCAGCTTGCATGCCCACTCAGCCAGGGAGGGAGGATCAGTACTGCGCCAGTGTCTTGCTATTACCAAGCTAACTTCTGTAAGAAAAGGTCTAAATAAAGCGGAGCTTCAACCAAGGGGAAGTTCCGCTCTAAGGCCTCCTCCTTGGCTCCTGTTTGTGAAACAGAGCTTTTTGGGAGGAGGGGGTACCTGATTTTGATAGGTATCCGGAAGTTCTCCTTCCTCGCTCCCAAAGTCTTCTGCAACACATAACAGGTCCAATAAGACTTCGGAACTAGTCACAGTGTTCAGTGCCGCACACGCATGCGCACCTGGCTGTGAAGCCGCAAGCTGTCACAGCTGGGTGCCCATGGTAAAGATGCCGGTGCCGCCAAGGGAGGACACAGGGTGAAACCGGCTGGGGTGAGTGCACTGCTGGATCATGGGACAGGTGAGTGACTGTTTATTAAAAGTCAGCAGGTACACAAAAATGTAAACACAAAAATTACTGGAACTACGCTTTAAGCTATTTTTGATCTGTTTATAAGAGCCGTAAAACAAGGACAATAATGTGATTTGGGGTGTGTTAGGGTAGGAATCCCCCACTCATTTTTTATAAAGCTGCAGGATCTTGCACCAGAAAGGGATTATTCATGGACACATGCCCCAGTGACCCCAGTG
The DNA here is from genome assembly GCA_018402905.1 of Glandirana rugosa. NCBI lineage: Eukaryota > Metazoa > Chordata > Amphibia > Anura > Ranidae > Glandirana > Glandirana rugosa. The sequence continues at coordinate 988,916 of BLSH010116917.1, read as the reverse complement.
AAGCAAACTATATCTTTCATATATAATTATTATTAAAATAGTAAACGTTTGTTATAGTGCTCACCGTTCTTGTAGCGCTTTATAAAGAAAATAGACACAGTACAGTTACAAAACAATTCAATATAATGGTATTAGGAGGACTCTAGTTGTGAGAGCTTACAATCTAAAAGGGAGGGGCAAGTGATGCTAAAGGGAAAAGAGGAAGTACAGTTTTCAGGCAGAGGCAGGATAGGCTTCCCTGAAGAGATGAGTTTTCAGGGATAACTTAAAAGCGGACAGAGTAGGAGGTAGCCAGACAGACTGGAAAAGGGAGTTCCAAAGGATGGTAGTGGCTCTGGAGAAGTTCTGGAGGTGAACATAGGCCAAGGGAACAAGGGTGCTAGAAAGCAAAGGTCCACCTGCTCTTGTATATGAAAGGACTCGTATACAAAGAATGTACAGCTCCTCTGGATGAGTTCCCCCCACGTATATTGAAAAATGGGAATCATCCCGATCAACAACATTTATGCCCAATTAATTGTGAAAAAGCTTCTATTTGCATATCAAGTCTCTATTGGAAACACATTTCAGGAACATGGGTTTACAATTCTCTTCCACTGGTATAGTTTCCTCCATTTTATACAAATTCAACAGTCCCAACCCTGAAGCCTGTTGGCAATGTGAGAAAAGCCCTGGAACATTGGTTAAAGGAGAAGTACAGCCAAAGCTTGTTTGGCTGTACTTCTCCTGTGGGTGACAGGAGTGCAGTTCATTCTGCACTCTTGTCACCGATTTTCAGCAGACAGGCTGAAACCCACTGTCGGCTAACATTACAGAGCCAGCCCAGGCTGGGGAAAGATCGCAACAATATGGTCGGGATCCGCCCACAATCCAGGACCGGCACCTGGCTCAGCCTCTCAGTAAGCCGCTGAGAGCCTGAGCCATCCGCTCCCACCCCCTCCACAGCCCAGCACTCCAGTGAACATGGGGGGACAGAGCAGACAGTGGTGACTAACCGCCACCAGCTCTGGTCATGGAGGACTGAGAACCAAGCTATTGGGGGTGTTTGCTCACTCGGTTCTCATTCTTGGAGCTGGCGTGGGACATATGTTGCATCCACCTAGGTAAGTGTGATTCTTAAAAAAAAAAAAAAAAAAAATCCTTACTCTTTTAAGAAATACTAAACTTTGTCTGTTAGGGCAGCCTGGCATTTTGGGTGAATCATACTGAAAGCTGTTGCAGATATAGTTAGTGACTTTTGGTTCTCTTAAAGCAGGGTGGATTTGATTTAAATCAAGTCGATTTAAATCACTAGTAAAAAGGCTTCATTTAAATCAGCTTGATTTAAATCATAATTTTTAAAGAGCAGCTGTCATCTCTGTCCCACAGTGGCTCCTCTTCTGACCCGCTGTTGACTCACCGACAGTCTCATTCACTTTAATGGTGCAGATGGTGATGCTGCAGTGATGCAACAAGGTGAGGGACATGGCGACAGCAGGTGAGTGGATGTCTGCTAACAGGCGCTGCCATGATGGATCTGAAATGACAGGTGCTCTTTAAATGTAAGGACTCATTCTTAAACAAAATTAAAGTTTCTTATTAGGATAATAATCTGTCAGGTTAGTAAAACAGCGATATCAGAACCGATTCAATCATACAGTTTGTAGTGTACATTGATTTGTCAAACAATGGGATAAAGGAAAACTCCTGAATGTTGTTTTATCTCATGGTTACTGTGAAATAGAAAACTATCTTTAGTAAGATTTTTACTCCAAAAGCATTTTATTAAAATAAATTTAATAAAAATCAAAAAAAATCTGATTTTAAAGAGTAACTCCACTTTCATGGGGGAAAAAAAGCAAATAAAGAAAAAATAATATAACGTATATAATTGCGACACAAGTCATATTGTAATTGAATGATATTAAGAATTGCCTTTACTTTTCAATCTGTAATTTTCTGAGAATGCATTGCAATATGGCTACCTGGAGTTGTTCTGTGCACAGAATGTGTACTGACCACTCCCCAGAAACATAATTTCCTGCTTGTAGGATTGGCTCACCAATTTTCCCGGAAGTCTGCCTGTCTGATACAAATTAAATTTCAGGCATCCCCTGCAACAAAAATGTCATTTTTGGAGAGATACTTTCAATAGGAACACGTCTAAAGGGATGCAGGCCAGCAGATTTCCTCATTAGTGCTCCTGCAGCTGCACACCTGACAGTTAATTATGAAACCACTCCCATTAGACACACCCAGTACAAAGGCATCGGCAAAGAGGGATTTCTTCATAATAACAATAGGTAGGAATCTGCAACAAAGTTTGTTATAATCCTTGAAATGTACTGTGCATAGATCACCCAGAGGGGAATGTGTTTTTCTCAACAAAAGTGGAGTTACACTTTAACCAGTTCCACACCGCGCGCTGTATATTTACGGCGGCGGTGTGGACACTGAGCACGAATCGGCGTAAAAAGGTGGCGATTCGCGCAGGCGCAGCTAGGGGGCTATCGCACGCCGCCTGCGACGCGCTCTTGTGCCCGACACACTCCGGAGGAGTGTGCCCGCGGCTCGGGCAGACCCGATGTCCGCCGGCGAGCCCCGATGAGCTGCTACAGCCAAAGAGTGGGGAACCGCCGATGTAAACACGGCGGTTCCCGGCTCTTTCAATGGGGACATAAGAGATCTACTGATCCCTGTCACTGGGATCAGTTAAATCTCCTATGTCCATGTTAGCCCAGCCCCCCCACAGTTAGAACACACCCAGGGAACACTGTTAACCCCTAGATCTCCCCCTGCAGGTTAACCCCTTCACTGCCAATGGCATTTACACAGTAATCAGTGGACATTTACATTTCTGATCGCTGTATAAATGTCATTGGTCCCAAAAAAGTGTCAAAAATGTCCGACATGTCCGCTGCAATATCGCAGTACTGCTAAAAATCACAGATCGCCGCCATTACTAGTAAAAATAAATAAATAAATAAAAACCCCAAAAATGAATTCTCATCGTCCGTAAACGCGGCCACTTTTACGCAAACCAATCAATAAACGCCAAATATGATTTTTTTTTACCAAAAATATGAGGAAGAATATAAATCGGCCAAAACTGATGAAAAAACTTTTTTCTTTATGTATTTTTTTTTTTATTTGAATTTTAGCAAAAAGTAAGAAATATTGTTTTTTTTTTTTTGCAAAATTGTCGCTCTTTCTTTGTTTACAGCGGCGGTCAGAAATGACGCAGAGGGGATCAAATACCACCAAAAGAAAGCTCTATTTGTGGGAAAAAAAGGACGCAAATTTCGTTTGGGTACAATGTCGCATGACCGTCAGTTACAGCGACGCAGTGCCGAATCGCAAAAAGTGCTCTGGTCCTAACATGGGAAATTCTTCCGGGGCTGCAGTGGTTAAATAAAAAAACATTTGTTTCTTTCTCGCTGTTAAAACGTTTTTTTTTTTT
>BLSH010116917.1:945422-955722 GCA_018402905.1 Glandirana rugosa | reverse complement strand
CCCGCCCCCTCCTCTCTCCTCATCCATCCCAGGTGATTTTACAAGCCAATTGGAATGGACTAGGAGAGAAGAGGGGGCGGGGCCGCCAGGGAGCAGCGTGACATCAATGAGAACTTCATACACAGCCGCTCCCTGCGCTTCTCTGCAGTTGAATCCGCGTTCTACCCGTCAGGCGTCAGCTGACTGGCGGTGATTGAGGGGTAGATCGCAGGGACCCTGTGAGGACGAGGCCGGCCCACTGAGCCATCGGCCCACCGGGAAACTCCCGGTAGTCCCGATGGCCAGTACAGGCCTGCTTGTGCCTATAGGATTCTATAGAAGTCGCCTCCAAGTCGGATCCCCATCTATATGGAAGCGACTTTACAGTTAAAAAGAATAGAATTTATTTTTAGGCAGCCCCCTCCCTCTCTTCTCTGATTGGTCAAGGCGAAGTCGCCTGGCAAAAGTCGTGTTGTAAAGTCGCCTGAGGTCCTTTAGGTCGCGCTGAAAGTCGCGCTGAAAGTCGCGCTTAAATCGCCTAGCGAAGTCGCGCTGAAATCGGGTCGCCCCTATGTGAATGCAGCCTAAGGGATTTGGTCACAGGTCGTGGGCCACAATGAAATTAAATGGATCAGAATTTTGAATTTTTTTATTTTGAATAGCATAATAAAGATTTTAAACAACAATCAGGATCATCATTTTCAGTGGCACCAATCTCCATTGGATGTTTACCCACTGTTTAATCACAATCACATTTTCTATTAACCAGATCACCATTAATCCCACTTTCCTGCTCAGGTGTGACCAGCCAAAAAAGCTACAAACCATTGTTGCAGCCTTCACTATATCAGGCTCTTTGCAGCCATCCCTTGAATTGCCAAAACAAGGACAGTGGACAATTTAAACAAAAAACAACAGAACGGGGAAGCGCATGCCCTAGTAGTGCAATAAACTTCTTTATTAACCACCAACCACAACCACCTAATGAGGGCTACAGCGTGGTTGGCCAGTTCTGGAAGGCCTCATATGACATCATCCAGTGATCGTTGGGGCAACACACTCTGTGATAGCTGTGTCCTTAGGACCAATCACCCCACCCCTTTACCATGTGATCAGCTGGGTCCAATCACAACTGATCATGATGTAAACACAAACTGTTATTGGAATTCCTTTCCTTACGCTGACAGCTGGTAACAAGCTTGTATGAAAGGGACATCTACACTAATAATCAGGACACTGATTATCAGTGTCCTGATTATCAGTACAGGCCCAACAGTGCCCATCAGTGCTGCTGATCAGTGCCCACCAGTTCCGCCAACAAGTGCCCATCAGTGCTGCCCATCAGTGCCCATCAATGCTGCCTATTAGTGCTTCCTCATCAGTGCAGCCTATAAGTTCCCATCAGTGCAGCCTCACCAGGGCACACCAGTGAAGGAGAAAAACCCTGTTTGCAAAATTTTATAACAAACTACAAAAAAGGTTTTTTGTTTTTTTTTTTTTTCAAAATATTAATTTTCTTTCTTTTATTTAGCAAAAAATAAAAATTCCCAGCTGTGATTAAATATCACCAAAAGACAGCTCTATTTGTGTGAAAACAAATTATAAAAATTTCATATGGGTACAGTGTTGCATGACCGCGCAATTGTCATTCAAATTGTGACAGTGCTGAAAGCTAAAAATTGGCCTGGCAGGAAGGGTGTAAACGTGCTCAGTAGGCAAGTGGTTAAGCAGAGATAAAATGACACATAATGCACTCACATGCTCCCAGAATGACAGCAAGCTCATCCCAGAATCCACCTTCAGAACCCCTGTATGAATGCCACTAGATGTAATCCACTTCTCTTTCTTTCCCCATGCCTGTGTGTTAGGAAAGAAAGAGAGAGACGAGTAGGGAGCTGACCTCAATAGGGACTTGTGTATGACAGCCGCCGGGATTATGAAGGACCGGCAATCATTCAGTAGATTGGCTTGCGTCCGAAGGAGGCTGTGCGGGTTGCCATAGGTTTGAGGCTGCTGGCCACATCAGACAGCTCCATGGGCCACAGGTTGAGCATGCTTGGTTTAAAGTCATAATAGATTTGTAATTCTACTTTAATATATGACCCCTTACCACTCACAACTTTGAAGATTGGCAAAGCTCTCATTTCTGACCTGAATGGTGCTATTTGTGTACTAAACTCCCCAGGTATTCCATGGGGTGGAGTGATGAAGATGGATGACGTTATTTTGTGCCACCACTTGATGCCTGCATTTAAAATGATATTAAGTATTAAGGCTGGGCTTGGGGGGGATCTGCTGCACAGTGAAGGTTTTTTTACCTTAATTCTTGGAATACACCAAGGTAAAAAACTGTGAGGCTTTAGAACTACTTTAATGTATTGTATATGGTTATGCATAGGGTAAGGGATAGTTAAAACTGCTGTCAGTTTTATTTATATTTTTTTGCTTTTATGTGACCCTGCTGGGGAGATTCGTTGTCAATTCCTGTGCTGGAAACAAAGCAGGAAGTGAGAGGAAATCTCTCCAAAGCTTTACCGTTGTTACCAAAATAGATTTGCCAGGTTTAAAAAGCAGGGTAATGTTAAATTAAAGACTTTCACCCCGCTGCCAATGTAAAATCTTAGGGTTTTTTTTCTCTGCCCTTGCCATCCCACTGCCAGTCTTTGCTAGGCATGAATGACACGTCCCTGATCCTGCAGCCTCCTGGGATATCCATATCACATATTCCAGAAGTAGGCTGCAGGAGCAGCGACACATAGCCGATGATGGGCGGACCTGACGTTGCGTCATAGGAAGGTGGCTGCAGAACCTGAAAGAAATAGCCAGGCCCTAATGATGTCAGGGAAGAAGATGGCAGACCAGGATGGGTCAGCAGATCATAGCAGAATAATGCTGGATTTGTTGGGCACGTGAATCTTGGACAACCGTGCATTGCTGGTAAGGTTAAAAAAAAAAGTGGTTGGAGGGGGGTAAAGTTCCTGTTTAGTGTAAGTGCGTGTCCAACCAAAATGATTTTCTTTAGTTTTGGATTGAGTAAAGAAGGATTAGAACCCCTGTTGTATTATGGTGCCCCAGGAAATGTGTGCGTGATCTCGAATCTGTAGTAGTAATAACATAAGGGAAAAAGTATTGAAAACAACAATAGGATAGGTTTATATACATATTAATAAGCTACATTGCGGAGACACTAATCAGTTGAACACTAACATAACCATTTCACATCTTGCCGTTTATGCAGAATGCCATCTACAGTTCAGTTTTAATGTGCCATCGTTCAATTACTGCCATTGCACTGCTGTTCAGGGTTAATAACCGTGTACCTGAGCACTGCACTGCCCTCTTCTGTAGGCATGGAATGCTGCACGTATTTTCCTGTCTCAGGACAGAGAACATCTTTTGGGTCAATAGCTTTGATTCAGTGAGTTGATCGATATGTCAGAAGCAGGAATGCAGCTTCACTTCTCTGACTATTCCTCTTCATTACTTGCCCCCATGGGTGAGATCTATCACAAACGTACAGCGTGTGTGTCACATAGGAATAAACTTGGCTTTCATCCATCTGCTGCCAACTGTCCTCTGTCTTTGTCCATCTTGAACTGTCTCAACTGCCGCTACAGCTTTTCCTGTGCTTGGGTAGGTATAAGGCAGACAATTATTCTACGTTGGGAAGGCTGGACAGATCCCAGGAGTCCGTTTACTTAAGAAAATTACAGCTGCATTAAAGTTTGTCTTTTTTTTCTGTTTTACTGGAAGCATGTGTTCCCTGGCTGTTTGAAAATGTCTGCTGAATGTACATTAATTTGTTCACACCTGCATCGTAGTCAAGTGTCTTTATTTTTTTAAGGATTTTGCTTTGTGCTCCTCTACTTCTCTCAGTACATGCCTGTGTCTGTACATTTTTCTTTATTTTTAGTCTACCCAAAAAATGTTTAAACATAGCTTTTTAAGCACACTTGGTCATCACATTTTTAAGATGCACCATATTGGGGAAAAAAAGACAAAAATTAAAATAGCTTATTTGGGTAGATATACTGTATATCAGGGATATGCAATTAGCGGACCTCCAGATGTTGCAGAACTACAAATCCCATGATGCATAGCAAGACTCTGACAGCTACAAGCATGACACCAGAGGCAGAGGCATGATGGGATTTGTAGTTTTGCAACAGCTGGAGGTCCGCTAATTGCATATCCCTGCTGTATATCATCTTACTTATGTTTACTTGTATCTTTATCATTGGAGTTAGTGATTTATTTATATAGATCTGAACATGTGATGACGACTTAGAGCTAACTCTCATTTTAGCTTTCTCTTTTGGAACTTTCTAGATCAGCTTTCCTCAACCTTTTTAACACAGAGAAACCCTTTAAATATCTTTCCTGTTTCAAGGAACCACTACTAAAAATTTCTATATCTACAGCTCGTGATGCACGGGGGTTAGCAACCTGTAGATTGTGGTCTACCAGTAGATCGCGGACTGGTAGATCGTGGTCTGGGTTTGCTGACCTGCTATCCCAGAGCATCAGAGGGCAATGCAGAGGGACTACTTGTAAAGTTGGAGCTGTAGTAGAGAGCAGAAGTGGCATAAGCCGATGCCTCCTTGTGCTGCTTTTTCACCACCTGCTGTAACCCCTTGGACCCCGCAGAAGCATGCAGTTGTGGGGCACTTGCAGAGTGGCCCCATTTACTTTAATGTGATTGGCGGGCGGTAACACACACCAAAAGCAACAGGGGGCTTAATTCCTGCTGCGGTATGTGTACACCTTTGGCTGCTGCCTCAGAAGCTAAAAGGGGTGGGGATTGGGGGCGGTAAAGTCAACCGCAGGGTTTTACGATCCCAAACTTTGTTTGAATGAGCACTAAGGATGCTGCTGTGGAATGTAACTAAGGGCACAATCACAAGTGCAGTAGGCACTGAAATGCGATGCAAGTGTGTTTGACAGGTGGTGAGGAGGTGATATGTTGCCTCCTCACCATCTGATTTAAACCCAATACACGTGATTGCGACATGGTAGTATGGCAAGTAAAGGTTTAAATCCGGTATGAGGAAGCGACACTGGGCAACACTGTGCCCAGTGATCTTTGACTTTATCCCATGTTGTTCAGGTAGATCTCCAGCTCTTTAAGGTTGCCTACCCTTGCATTAGAGTGATGGTCAATGGGATAAATGCTCCTTACGCTTGTGGTCATTGGGAAGAGTTACACCCTTACAGATAGCTAAAACGATCAATGATGCCATTGGGAACTTATCTGAGAGGCAGAAAGTGCTCATTGCTCATGGAACCCCTAGCAATCTCTGGAGGGGTTTCATGGGACCCAGAATGAGAAACCTTGTTCTAAATATTTGGCTACTGTAAAACAGTTACAGTAAGCTCACTTTTTCAAATCACTCTGTTATTGGGTAAACTAGCAAGTGAAGTTTCTTGACTGTTATTGAGTGTTTGCTAAAACCTAGTACACACTATTGTTTTTTTTTTTCGTTCAACCCAGCAGGCTGAGCAAAAAAAAACAACTGAAGGGCTCAGGAGGAGCTGCTTTACTTACTATGTGATGTTGGTACAGCGATCTCCCCCCACTGAGCTATTGTGTTCTGACAGAGGGATTGCCCCCCCACCAGAACACACCAGTCAGCACTGATCGAATGCCGATTGGTAGACCTTTTTTGGTCATTCCCCTTCGACAGAAGCTGGCCAAACGCCTGGCTTCTGTCAAACCGGTTGCCTTTTACATGGGCCGATATTTGCCCATGTGTACAGCCCTTAAGGGACCCCTTAGCCTTATTTGCGGCCTGAGGCAGTTTATAGGGCTGGGTAACTAGTCAATACTTTTTGCAAATGGAAAACCATGGGACTGTGCTGGTACTTGGTGACTAATTGCTTAAGGAATCAACACTGTCACATTGGGGCAAAAAGAAAGTGGTCAACTTCATGACTGCTTCAAGTCCTTAGAGGCGTTCCTCCCTCCACTTACAACAGCAGAATGGAGCTGCAGACGAGCAAAGGTCAGTTAAGTATGTGCTGCTGTGGAGGGCAGCAGTGAAGTAAACTTGCATGAACAAAGCACAGGTTCACTTTAAACACACCCTTACTGCATGACAAAATCGAATGCAAGTGCCTCTCACCTTTTTTGGCGAAAAGTGCAAAATTTGAAGCTTAAGCTCACAAGCTTCTTTACTGTGCATAGGGCAGCCAGTTGCAATGAATGGGCTGCCTTAAGCGTGACGTGCGACAACACGCATATGTGTGACTCCTGATGGCGGGCGACATAGTGTGAATGGGGGCTAAATGTTTAAATATGCATACAGAATTGGGGGCTGGTGAGACACAATGTGAAAGAATCTCAAGCCTTCAGAGGTGTGTGAAGGAATCTACTGGTATATGGTTTCATACTTGTAGCTTGCTTTTACACTTTTGTTATGTGACCGGTGTGCTTTATGTAACAACCATAGGGCTGCAAAGGCGGGAGAAGGGGAATAGGAGCGGTGTGTAGTCCTTTGTTGTTTTCATGTAAAGAGAAAACATGTCAAAATCCTGGACAATTGAAGCTGAGAATTTTATGAAAAAAATATATCTTCAGCTGGTACCTTGAGTAAAAATCATGTTAAAATGATCCATAAATCCACAGATGTAGGCAGCTGATATTATGTGCAAATCTTGACTTTTCCTGTAAAGTCAAGTATGGCTTTGCCCACCAACCCTGTTTTTTGGACAGCAAGGCAGCCCTTGTATTATTATAGGGCCAAAGAAAAAGCTAAGGTACAAACAGAAGACAAGGCTAGCCTTGACTTTTCAGGGAAAGTGTATTAATTTGCATATAACAATGGATGGTTAAATCTTCAGACCATATATTTTCTCTGTAAATACGTTGGTAACTATATACTCCTCCCAAGACCTCCTGCTCTCTAACTCCCTTGTCACCTCATCCCATGCTCGCCTCCAGGACTTCTCAAGAGCCTCTCCCATCCTCTGGAATGCTCTACCCCCATCTGTCCGGCTTTCTCCTGCTTTGTCCACCTTCAGACGATCCCTGAAAACTCATCTCTTCCGAGAAGCCTATCTGGCTCCCACCTAACAACTGTACATTTATCTTCTCTGTTAGCACATCCCCCACAGTTATTACCTCTTGTATCTCTTGACCTTCCCTCTTAGATTGTAAGCTCCAATGAGCAGGGCCCTGTGATTCCTACTGCATTTAAGTGTATTGTATTTGTACTGTCTACCCTCAAGTTTTAAAGCACTTGCGTAAACTGTTGGCGCTATATAAATCCTGTATAATAATAATAATATACTGTCTAAATATTTTAGGGTTTGTGACAGGTTTTAGTTTACGGTTTACCTTCATTTGTGTGCTCTTGGCTGGCAGTAAGGACAAGTTATAGGACAGTTTGCCATGAAAGTTGTTTTTTATCATCTCAGAACATAACTGTGACACCAAAGCCTACTCCTAAAACAGACAGAACACTGAAATCAAACTGTGTATATGTCTTGGATAGTTGGCATAGTATCATGTTTTGCAAAGGCCAATCCCAATTTTAACTGTATAGTGACTTTTACTTAAATTCTGAAATCTATAGCAACCAATGAGATGTCATCTTCCATGGGTCTGACTAAGCTAATATGTTTATACAGTATTTTTATTTGGTTACTGCATTTCATTGCAAAGCTCTCAATCAGTCTGCCTTTAAAATATATATTTCTTTCCTCTTCGTATTTGCCTTTCTTTCCTAAAATTAAAAAAAAAAACAGAATGAAGGACATTTGCTTCCTCTTGAATCAATCATCAATCAGTTTCAACATCTAACCACTCAAAATAATTTCAAATAATTTACAGACAGGTGAGTTTGCGACGGGAATATTTTCATCAAGGAAGAATATGCAATTAGAATAACTAAGGCATTTCTTCCTTCCTGTCTGGCGGTATACCCAGGCAGAGAACAGAGATACTTGGCATACCTCCTTAACAAGCCTCCACCTTCCTTTTCTTCTCCTTATTCTCTCCACCTCCCTTGATTTTTGGTTATTTTTGGGCTTATTCCATCATACTCGGACTTCAAAGTTCGCCACATCTGGGACATGCTGACAGTTTCCATGGCAACAGAATACTAAGCACTGTAACGCCTTGAGAACAGAGTGGGACTCCGACAGGCCCAGCTTACTGCACAGTTCCTACCAGGTAAAAAAGCAGCACATACAACCAGCCTGAGAGTTCTGCCCAGTAAACCACCAGAGACTTCACAGGGACAAAGGCCAACAGATTATGTGAAGAGAAGTCAGGGGGCCAAGATCTGTGGGTGGGGATGGGCAAACAGACAGATGCTAATTCATATGAAAAAGATTAATTCAGTCAATCTCACGCAACACAGATGAGGAATCAGACATTTAAGCAGAGATAGTGGTAAAATGATAAATAAAAACTGAAAATGCTACGTGAAAGTAAGGGATATCAAAGGTCCCTAAAACTGGTCACAGACAGTCAATGCTGGTTAAAGGGTCTTAGCAATTTTTTTCTTTAGATAGAACTAGCAGTTAGTTATAGTTCCCAGCAAAAACATGGGAACACCAGGATACGGAAATATAATTCCATCCCAGGCTCTGTACCTCCCAAAGGAAAGTTTGATAGGAATGGCTGTAGAGCCCTGCAATACCCCACAGACATCTCCATCATTTTTCATATTTATATTTTTTTTTGCAGGGTCATTATATAAAGTGGTTACCTCAGCAATGTTTAACATAGCATCCAAAAGTTTAATTCAGCCACAAATGTCAAATGTCTTTTTGTCATCTCCTGTAAAGAGAGCTTCTGTTGGCACTGGGGATGGTTGTGGAAGGATACCCATAGCAGGTATCCTTAAAGCACCGCATGCTAAGAGAGAAGTGCCGGGACAAGCTCAACTGGTGCCAAGGGCGAAGATGGGAAACTGCACCTCCCCTGTTGGGTGAAGAAGACGATGTTGACCACAGTGGCAAGCGCCAAAATTATGGTTATGTTTGTGGCATGCAATGAAATATTATTAGTGAAAAGTAGGTGCATAAATAGGAAAAAAACGTCCCTGGGTTGGTGGTGTCACTGAAATTAAAAAAAATCCCCCAAGTTGGTAATGTGACTGGAATAAAAAAATGTCCCTCAGTCAGTGGTGTCATTAAAAAAAAAAATGCCTCTTGGTTGGTGGTGTCACTGAAAAGAAAAATGCCTCTGTATAGATGTCAAAGAAACACCACTGCAAAGCTCCTCCCCACCCCCAGTACAATAATCTTCCTCAACGCTCATCTCCCTTTCTTCACTACAGAGATCACCACCCCATTAGTGGTGTACATAACATGTTTGGCACCTGGGACTGCCATTTTTTTTTACCCCCCTCTCCCAAAAATGATCATAAAAAACATAGAGGCGCGCACAGCGCCACATTACTGGCGTGGTCCAATTGTGGGAGCAGTGAAATTATGGGTGCATTCAGGGCCATGCAGCTTAATGACCCTGGATGTCATATTGGGAGCAGCGGCTGTATCCTTGCAGCCACTGCATCTCAACTGACTTTAATGGGAGTGCCCTACGGGTATGCATGGAACACCTTTGCATCCCCATGTGGGTAAACATGGCTGTTACATGTGGCATGGATGCATATGCCCCATGTAAATAAGGGCTAATTGTCATACCTATGTATGTTGTGACTTCACCCTCTAGGACCCAGGCAGGGTCTCCCTTGTTCCAGGCTTTTTCTTACTGAATCCAGCAGGGCCTCCAGGCAACTACTCTTTTAGTCCAGGGTCTTCAGGCACTGCCTCTCCTAATCCATGGCCTCCTATGCCCCCCCTTTCCCCCGAGACGTACCCACCCACCCTCCTCTCCCCTCGAGATACGTGACCTCCCACCCTGCTCCCCCGTCGAGACGTGACCCTCCCATACTCCTCCCCCTTGAGATACATGATGTCCAAACCGCCCAACAAACCTCTCCGGGACCTGTTCCTTTCCCCCCCCCCCCCCGTATCCTCCGGTACCTAATCCTCTCCGTCACGGACTTCTGGGACCTGATTTTCTCATCAACGGACCTCCGGGACGACCTAAGTCATTCTTTTTCGGACCTTGTTCCCTCTGGGACGGACCCAGGATCTCCCACTTCAGTGTTGTATGTATCCATACTGTTAATCGGGAATAAATGTACCCCGTATACGTAGGTACGGTGTACATTGTCGGTACAAATGGGTGTACCCCTACGTTTCCACAAGGTACGTATGGGCATCCCGTGAGGGTAATTTCAGTCAACTCTACGTCACCGACGTTCCTATGTCGGCGACGAGGGTTATACTGTAGGTCCCAGTAATT
>BLSH010116917.1:929472-945412 GCA_018402905.1 Glandirana rugosa | reverse complement strand
GACAGAGCTCCCAACTTCTCACACACCCCCAGTGCAAATCTCTCTACACCCCCTAGCCTCCCTAGTACACAGAGCTCCCCCCTTGTCCCACCACTAAATACACCTTAGGCTAGGTTTCCACTATTGCAATTCCAAGGTCCTTTGAATTAGAGTGCAACTTTTCAGTGCCACTTTGAGCGCAGCTTTGATCCAACTCTACGCCCTCTGGATCAATGTTGCTCAAAAGTCGGAACAAAGTAGTGCAAAAACATTTTTTGGAGTCGCACCAATTAGAACGGGGACCATTGAAATACATGGATTTTGACTTGTCATGGGACTTCACATGTGTCAAGTTGCACAACAACTCAGTAGTTGAAACAGAGCCTAAGGGGGAAATCCTTCCAGTCCTTAGGTGGTTAACTTGAACATTTCCAAGTTGAAATGCTTGAACCTTTGGAGACAGCCGTGGAGGGTGCATACTTCACTGTATGATTCAGAATAGTGTTTGCTATCATATTTACATTCCTCAATAACAATGGCAAATGCAATAAACAAAGATTTTTTTTTTCCAACCGCTAACAAAGCTGAAAGAAATGAAATCATTCCAGTTTTTCCATCAATCGGTACCTATGTGTAATCATTTTATGTGTCTGCACGTGAATGTAAAACTCCGAAACACCTAGGTTTGAAGAAATGAATAATGATTGCTGATACAGCAGCTAATGTCTCAATCTTTGACGAAAATGTTACTCATATCTGTACAATACAGACAGAGCACACTGGGGATTAATCCTATGCTGTGATAGCTCAGCACTTTCTCTTGTTCTCCCTATATGTACAAGTACGCACACAGATGGAGCCATGCCTTGTCAAATTTTGCTCCAGTTTAAAGCTGAACTCTAGCCAGATATAATTAACCTCATTTATCCCACTCATTAGAAAAAAAAATTAACACTGTGGGCATGCTTACAGGACAGGAAAACACAAGGATGACTTCTCATTGGTTGCTGCTGCTTTTTTTGACCAGTAACAGGCTGGTACGGGTTCAGGCTAACTGAAATGTAGTCTCTAGAGAGGTCCAAGAGATTGCCTGTTCTGTCTGGCAGGATGCCTGGATCACACGGCTGGCTGAACAGAATTTCAGATCCTTTGACAAAAGTATTGCACTTACATTTAAAAAGAAGCAATAGGCATTGGTAGACAGTATAAAAACACACGATGGCTGGACTGCAATACTTCTGCCCAGCCGGTTTCGTCGTGACATGGACTTCTTCCGGGGCACACGTTTTTTCGCGTTTGTATTTTAGCTTTGTATTTATAGTGGTATTAAACTTCCCAAAAAAATATTATATTGCAGCTTACCAATTCTGGAGTGGCTACATTCTTTTCCTTTATCGTACAGGACAGGACACAGGTGTCCAATCATAATGGATGTGTTCCTCATTTTTTGTTAGTGTCCTTAGGTGATGGATGTATCTCTTTAAGAGAGAGGGTAGATTTGGTGATATCTCCCAAGAATAAAATAATACTAACTGCACCAAGCCACTGCAGCAGAGGGCATCAGTTATCCAGACCAGTGCCTCCCATTCTTGTATAGGACTGTACCTGGATCCCAAGAAAATATAGGAGGGGGGCTGGCCTGTAATGTTGCGACTGCGCTCGTCCTGGCACCACAGGCGATTCACCTAGGTACTAAGTGCAACAAGTGCATTGCCGCTGGGTATTATACAGGTCTAAGGCAGTGGTTTGCCTGTAAGGGAGCCAAGTCCTTTAAGTTCCCCCCGCATTGGGGGGTATATACCCGACTGAAGTGGGCAAAGGTGCTCTAAAGGTCCTGACTCCCTGGAGCACAAGCGGATAACAACACTTTTAAAATGGAACTGGGGGGCTTTAACTGGGTGGTTGGGGACATTGTTCCTCCTGACTGGCTAACAGGAAGGCCTGACCCAGGTCACTGGCTGGGCCTCAGTGAGTCATTGTGGTTGCTTAAAGGCCACCATTTTAAACTGCCTCTTTTGGTGCTGTCTGTCATCTTGTCCCTGCTTGCACACAGGGCGTATGCATGGGTGCCATCTTGGTGCTCCCAGGAGTGCACAGGGTGCATGTGCAGGCATAGTTTTGCCTCCAATTGTACACATGCGGCTGCCATTTTAGGAGCTACTGTGCATGTGTGGAAGCCATATTGGCTCCTGCCATGCAAAGACCAGCAGTACTCCCAGGTAGAATTGCAGGAAATAATGCTTACTACTAAAAGAGGCACAGGACATAAGGGACAACACCTGAGCACACAAAAGGCTTGCGGACAAATGTTTACATGCAGAATACCAGACACTGCGTTAGACAGTCTGGACTTCCCCTACTTCTGACTAGGGAACAGCATGAAAAAACACATTTTTCTTGTCTGAGCAAAGAAAAATTCTCCTCCCAGATGTCTTCACTAAAAAGGGAGACTGACATATATAAAAAAAAATGGGTAGAAAAGCTAGGGCCCGTGGTCCCTTGGTTTCCTCTCAACCCTCTTACTTCTAGCCGGTCAGATTTAGAGAATGAGGATGTAACCAGGGGAGATTCCATCTCTGACTCCCACCTAAGTGTCCTTTCACCATGGTGTCACCAAAGCTAAAAGATACCGTTTCAGTGCTTAAGGCCAGCACAGTGGTTAGCACTCCCACCTAGCAGCAATAGGGTTGTCGGTTTGAATCCCAACCACAGCAATACCTGCACAGAGTTTGCATGTTCTCCCTGTGCCTGTGTGGGTTTCCTCCCACACTCTAAAGACATGCTGGGACGTTACTTGGCTCCTGTCTAAATTGGCCCTAGTTTGTGTATGTATGAAGTTAGTGAGTTAGGAACCTTAGATTGTAAGCTCCTTGAGGGCAGGGACTGATGTTAACCACTTGCCAACCGCCGATGCGGGAACGAGCTTAGTGAGCACGCGCGCGCCGCCGGAGGAGCGCCCGCGCGCTCACTGTGTTCGGGGAGGGCCAGGGAGCGGGTGCAGCGGCTTCGATTGCCGCCGGCTACCCGCGATGGCCCCCCCGAGCGGAGGAACGGAGGTCCGTGTATGTAAACATGGACCTCCGCTCTGTGTGAAGGGGGAAGGGCTGTGATCACAGCCTTCCTGTATACGAAGGCTGTGACCACTTCCCTTCCCCAGATAGTGCAGTCCCCCTACAGTTAGAACACACCCTGGGCACATATTTAACCCTTAGAGCGCCCCCTGCAGGTTAACCCCTTCACTGCCAATGACATTTACACAGTAATCAGTGCATTTTTATAGCACTGATCGCTGTATAAATGCCAATGGTCCCAAAAAAGTGTCAAAATAGTCCGACATGTCCGCTGAAATATCGCAGTACCGCTAAAAATCGCAGATCGCCGCCATTACTAGTAAAAAAAAAAAAAACCCAAAAATGAAATCTCATCATCCGTAAACGCGACCACTTTTGCGCAAACCAATCAATAAACGCCGATTGCGATTTTTTTTTTTTAATCGCAAATATGAGGAAGAATATAAATCGGCCAAAAACGGTGAAAAAAAATGTTTTTTTATATATTTTTTTTTGATTTGTATTCTAGCAAAAAGTAAGAAATTTGGTTTTTTTTGCAAAATTGTCGCTCTTCTTTTGTTTATAGCGGCGATCAGAAATGACACAGAGGGGATCAAATACCACCAAAAGAAAGCTCTGTTTCTGGGAAAAAAAGGACGCTAATTTCGTTTGGGTACACGACCGCGCAATTTTCAGTTAAAGCGACGCAGTGCCGAATCGCAAAAAGGGCTCCGGTCCTAAAGCTGGAAATCCTTCCGGGGCTGAAGTGGTTAATGTATACTAAATATTTAAAGCACTGCGTAAGTTAACCAGCCGGCTCGCATACTTTTACTGCTGCAGAATGGCAGCTTCCCTGAATCGCCGTCTATAAACGGCTGCTCACGTGTGCGCTGTAGCGGGTGCCCGCTGCACTCTGCAGGCATGTGGCCGTGGCTCGGGTGGACCCGATCTCCGCCGGCGAGCCACGATTGCCTGGCAGAGAGGTAGAACAGGGAACCACTGATGTAAACACGACGGTTCTCCGTTCTGTCAGTGGGCATGTAAGAGATCTACTGATCCCTGTCACTGGCATCAGTTAGATCTCTTATGCCCCTGGTAGCCCAGCCCCCTCACAGTTAGAACACGCCTAGGGAACACAGTTAACCCCTAGATCTCCCCCTGCAGGTTAACCCCTTCACTGCCAATGACATTTACACAGTAATCCGTGGATATTTAAATTTCTGATCACTGTATAAATGTCATTGGACCCAAAAAAGTGTCAAAAATGTCAGACGTGTCCGCTCCAATATCGCAGTCCCGATAAAAATCGCATATCGCCGCCCTTACTAGTATAAAAAAAATGTAAAAATGCCAGAAATTAATTCTCATGGTTTGTAAACGCGGCAACTTTTGCGCAAACCAATCAATAAACGCAGATTGCGATTTTTTTTTTTACCAAAAATATGAGGAAGAATACAAGTACCTGTAATAATAATATTGAGGATGCCCTAAAGGATGAGTTCACTTTTAGAACATGTTACATGTTTCACCTGTATTTAAAATTTAAAAATGTTCCTCCCAAGCGTTTTGCGCAATAATATTACTTAGACTGGCTATACATTAATGCATTTATGATTAAATGTTTGTACAAACAGTTGTATGAAAACTCTAAAGGCCCGTACACACGGTGCGAATTTCAGAAGGGAATTGTCATTCTACAGCTTGTCGCCCAAAATTCTTACCGTTAGTATGCTCCTTTCGACACCTGATTGATGTTTTTCGTCAGACAAAAGTTGGATGTGCAGATTAGTAAATTTTTGTTGTACGACAATGCCACGTCCGATTTTCGCTCCGTTAGTATGGTTTTCATACGAAAAAAATCGTGCGACCGAGACTCCGCATGCTCAGAAACAAAAATAAGATGCAAAAATATTCAAAACATTACATCATTTCTGACATTGAGTTCAGTTGAACGAAAATTTTTGGATAGTCAGTATGCTGTACAAAATCATGGACACACGCTTTTGACAAAAATCAGAAGCACGGTCGTACGACAATTGAACCATGTGTACGAGGCTTAAGTATTTTCAATTACTTGATGAATGTCGTTTGAAAATACATCAAAATTCAAAGGGTAACTCCACTTTAGTGGGAACAAATATTGCAGTTAAAAAAGTAATATAGCATATACAATTACAACACAAGTCTTATTGTAATATAACATTATTAAAAATGACCTTCCTTTCTAATCTGCAGCGCTGTCGTTTTCTTTAGCCACTCCCCGTTCTGCCTCTGTGTACATCATTCGCGGGCAGCCAGCGAACATCGCGCCCGCAATCTCACATGCATGGACTGCCGTACAGGTACTTCGGTATATGTGCGACGACTGGATAACAAGTGGTTAAAATGCAATGCAATATGGCGAGCTGAAGGTGTTCTGTACACAGATGGTGTACGGAACCCCCCCCCCCCCCCTTGATATGTAATGTCCTTCTTGTGTGATTGGCTCACTGATTTCCCAGAACTCTGCATTAAAATAATAATCAGATTTTGAGCATCATTGCATCTTTTGCAACAAACATTTCAGTTTTGGTGAGGTGTTCCCAAAGGGTTAATCACATCTAAAGGGATTCCGATCTTGCCACTCTCCTCATTAGAACCCTGCAAGTGCAGCAGCTGATCACTAATAATGAAAAAGTCACTTCCATACAGATTCACTCTGAACATGGACACAGACAAGCAAACAGCTATCTATTGAGAATAACAAAAAGTAGGAATCTCTACAAAGTTTGTAAAAATCCCTTCAATGTACAGAAATCGCTCAAAGAGGATTTTTTTCTCCCAACAAAAGTAGAGTTACTCTTTAGGGCCAGTTCACACCATAGAAACGCAGTCCGGATGCTTTTCTGCATGCATGTTTTTGGTGCGTTCCAGTGCGTTTTTGATGCAGTCCAGTGCAGTTTTTTCCCCCTTTTTTTCTTCACCTAAAATAAGGACATGTGAGTTCCAGTGCATTTAGGTGCGTTCCGGTGCGTTTTTGATGCATTTTACCGCGTTCCAGTACAGTTCAGTGCAGAAAAAATGCAGCATGTTCTACTTTTTTTTTCTGGAACCAGAACGCACTGAAACTGACTGCACTGGTGTGAACTATGCCATTGAAAACCACATAACCTACTTTCCATGTGTTTTTGATGCAGAAAAAAAACGCACTGGACTGCATGTGGTGTGAACTGGCCCTAAATTTGCTTTTGACTTTTGATTTTGCAATGACTGGACTTTCCCTAAAAAAATTTCCCTAGAAATTATTTGCGCATGAAAAATGTTCCATCCTATTGCTTCAAATTTTCTTGTCACCGTGGTAGAGCTGCACGATTAATCATATTAAAATTGCGATCTCGATCCACCCCCTGCGATCTCCATTGGGCATTACCGTGATTTTCAGTGCAGTTAATGGGGTCCGACTTGCGGGGCGACTCAGCGCGACTTGACAGTAATAAAAGTCAATGTAAGTGCCTGAAGTCTTTTCAAGTCAGAGCGACTTGAGCCTTGAGACTTGTTTCTCCTGTGAGGGGCTTTATCATACATACTCTATAGTAAGCCCTACATGGGGGAAACATGTTAGAGGGGCTTTCTTGATGAGTGGAGTGCCAGCTGAAGCCATTTTGCGATGCAATATATTGGTGTGAGGTCCTGGGAAACATTTGTGTCTATATGGTCGGGGTTGACATGCTCTTATCAGTGACTCGCACCCAGCAGTGGTGGTTGAACCATTGACAGGAGCACGTGAGCGGTGCTGCTTTTTACTAATTTTTTTTTATAAGTTCTATGGATTAACATATTTTTAAGACTATTCTTGCGGTTGTGTGGATTTGTTTCCATTGTAAAGTATTTGTCACGCTTTATGTATGTGTGTTGTTTGTATTCCTATTCCTTGTAATGTGACAACTTAAGTAAAGAATTGAAAAAGAAAGATGAGGGTCTCCTCAGAAAGCTGGGTTCCTTGTCACAGAGGAAGTCGTCCTTTCATTCCCCACAGGCTTCTTCATTCAAGGCTAAACTCCTTTCACCACAAGTCCTCCAGGCCTTCTAAATCATATCCCAAATCCCCTTCACAGAGAACGCGTGTCCCCACTGGGATCCGTGGGGAGAGGTTTTCTGGCCTTTGCTAACATCTTTTTAGTTTTGGATAAAGTGTAGAGGTATTAGAACACCTGTATGTTTTTATTGCTGTCTCTGCCCCATTAGGAAGATTCTCCCTCTTTATTTGTCCTGTTTACCATTATTGCAAGTGAAAGTAAAAGAAAATTCAAGATTTTGGGTTGTCCCCTGAAAAGTAATAGAGGGGAAATCTTCCAATGGAGACACTGGTTCTGGTGACCTGGGGGTCGCCAAGAGAATCTGTTAATTTGCAGGGACTTCCTCTCACTCCCTGTTTGGCTATGGGACAGGAAGTGAAGGGAAATCTCCGCAGTTGTGCACAGATGGCAAAAAAACAATCTGACAGGAGTTATAACTCTCCCTTGCTCTATTCAAAATGAAAAAAGAAAGTTCTTCCTATAGTTCTATTTTAACCCCTTTACGCTGTCAGTACTCAAATATGGGGCCCTACTGGACTGGGCTTTTTTCCATATTTGCGTATCTCTCTTTGTGCTGGGAGGGTGCTGCAAAGTGGTCTCCCAGCAGAGAGACCTGGGACTCATGGAGAGCCCCAATACCCATACTAACGATCGGGACCCGGAAGTCCTGATTCTGGGTCACCTGATTGCTGTGATAGCCTCTGATTGGCTATCACAATAATCAGTGACTGTGAAGCCGGTCCCCATGTTTTCTCCGTGAACGGAAGAGAGAGATACTTAGGGATTGATTTACTAAAACTCGAGAGTGCAAAATCTGGTGCAGCTCTGCACATTAACCAATCAGCTTCTAACTTCAGCTTGTTCAATTAGACTTTGGCATTAAAACCTGGAAGCTGGTTGGTTTCTATGCAGAGCTGCGCCAGATTTTGCACTGTTCAGTTTTAGTAAATCAATCCCTTAGTATCTTGCACTCTCCTTGGAGAAAAAAAAAAGAGAAAAAAACGTGTAAAGAAAATAATAAGAAGAAAAGTACAATAAAAAAAACTACATCAAGGTTTGATCTAGGTCAGTGCCGGGGTTATTGTTTGGGTCAAGGTCAGGGTCAGAATTTTTTTTTATGGGATTTTTTTCTTTTCTTTTTTTAGTGTCAGTGTGTTTCTTTTTGAAAGGATAAAAAGAAGCAAAATGGGCACTATTGATTTTCGGTTGTACTACGGGGACAAACAACAACTAACACACACATATGTGGTATCGCTGCGATCGTCAGGAGCAGGATAAATTAATTTGGGTTGTTCTTTGGTGGAAGGTTATGGTAGTGGCAAGAAATATACAGCTACATTTTAAAAAAGGTGTTTTTTTTTTACTATTTTGGGCTAGTTTTCCTTTGGTAATAAAAAAAAAATCAGAAGATAGACATTACAATTTACTACCAAAAGAAAGCCCAATTTGTCCTGAAAGAAAATGCTGTATAATCCACCTGGATGCACCAAGTAGTTGTGCTGATATGTACGGTTTTACTAACACGTGTCAAAGTTTCAAAATTGTGCTTGGGCATTTACATTTGTTTTACCCTTGGGCATGAAGGGGTTAAGCTGATCTTCAGATTCTTATTTATGCTGATCGTTTTGAGTTTCTATCAACCACTTACTGTCCATGGAACCTCAATGCATTTTTAGGAAGTTTTCTGGTGCACCTGAAACATCCTCATAAATTTGTTGTGTGTTGAGATTCCCATGAGTCATTGGATTTGTAAAAATGCATAAAAGTCAAAATGCGTGTAAATGTTCTGGATGAATGCTTTTCAAAACCGTAAATATCATGATTGACCACTTCCACTTGCTTCAGTCTGTGACTGAAACCATAGGATTCGTATCACAGTGGTACCATATGCTTCTGATGGAGTACCTGAAGGCTTACCCTGTCAGAGCAATGTCACAATGGGGGCAGATGTGGGAGAATCGACGGATGATCAATGGGAAGAGGCCCTCCAATCGGTGAATACATGCTCACTAAATGTTTCCTAGAAGGTATCTCAGTTATACATATTTCTCAGAGCACATTACACACCAATGAGGATACATAGAATGGGTGGGATCCCTGACCCACTATGCAGTAGATGCAGACAAACAGGGGTGGCGGTGCCTGAAACTGCACCGATATTGGAGCGAGGTGGTCTACAATTAACAGAGTTTTCCAGGTAACCATTCTCTTGAACCCAATTCAGTGCTTATTGGGTATCCTGGAAGAGGCTGTCCAGGATGAAATGACCAGAACAGCCGTCTCCAGGGCCTTATTCCAAGCCAGGTTAGTGATTCTTCTACACTGGAAATCTGCAAACCCCTCA
Organism: Glandirana rugosa; assembly: GCA_018402905.1. NCBI lineage: Eukaryota > Metazoa > Chordata > Amphibia > Anura > Ranidae > Glandirana > Glandirana rugosa. The sequence continues at coordinate 935,984 of BLSH010116917.1, read as the reverse complement.
GCAACTAAACTCTGGGTGGCTAATATGGGCAATATGCTATTATACAATGAGGTTGATTTACTAAAGGCAAATAGACTGTGCACTTTGCAAAGTGCAATTGCCCTCAGCAAGTGCAGTTGCTCCAGAGCTTAGTAAATGAGGTAAAGTTTCACTTTTCAAAGAGGACCCATTCACATGCAAGGAAAATTTTAAAAAAAATGCAATTTTGCTTGCACATGATTGGATGATGGAAGTCAGCAGAGCTTCTGCTCATTTACTAAGCTCTGGAGCAACTGCACTAAATCAGCCCCTTTGCACCATCTATTGGCCAAATGCAGTATTTCCTGTTATTTCCAGCACAGATAATAGCCTAAAACATTTAATTTTTGCCCTATTCGCGCACCTCCTGTCTATGAAGAATTTTTAGGAGCTTTTTTTGGTGCACCAGAAAGTCCCAAAAAACTTTTCTGTGTTATGGTCCCTTTAGGATGCTATGCACATTTTTTTATAAATACACCCCTATGTGTCAGCACAGCATTTTGTGGTCTCAATCAGAAGCCTGTGAGAAGGTAACAGTGCGGAAAATCAGTTGGAAAATAAGGACAGAACATTGACAGCCCATAACAGGAAGTGCCAGACCTACATGGTAGAATTACCTTGTACTATTTCAATAAAAGCTGAAGAGCTCTAAATATTGAAAATACATTGTTATATCACATTAATGTGCTAAAGAATATATTAGTGATTGGGATTACATCTACTTTAAGTGCAATGCACTGTAAATCTTAGTTGTCATTGTTCAGAGCACTATGTTTTTGTAGCTTCTTGCTCTGTATATATGTTCTGCAGTACTATGTTACTCTGTATTACCTTGACCCAGCAACTAATTACATTTTTGTAGACGTATTGCTGCCTAGTTAGCTTCCTAGTATTCACACAGTGTTTCCAATGCATGCATTTATTCTTAATACTGTGATGGTTCTTTTTCACTGATCGCTTCTTTCCTTCTCTAAATGGTTTCTTTGCAATGACAAAAGAGTAAAGCCTCTTGAACACGGATGCCTAAAACACAACATTTTTAAGCAATACGTTTTTTTTTTTTTATTGATCTAAATGTAGCCTATTGTTTTTAATGGGCCTGTGTGCAACTTGCACTGCGTATAGATCAGCAAAAAATAAAAGAAATTACAAAAATCTACATTGTTGGATGCTATTGTACACCGATACATGCCTATTACACAACCCAAGAGAAGGTAGAAAAATCTTTAGGCACATGTACACAGATCTTCACAAACTAGCGAATATGCACATTTATTATGCAGCCCATCCTCGCGTTTTATGCAGGAGTTTTCTCCCATCAATCTGATCTTCATGCATCAGTACTGTGTGTAAATATGTCAATGCCTTATTCCAACCTGGACACATAGGGGTGTATTTATAGAACATTCATACAGTGCAGTATTAAAAGCAGACTTTAAGCTCAACTGGTTAACTGGTTGACTTTTAACAATCGGACACTCGCCCTGTCCCAGGCTTCAGCAATGCGGTCGCCCGAAGCCTCGCTCTTCTCACCCTCCCCTCGGTGGCGCCGGCATCACAAGTGTGGGCACCCGGCTTTGGCTGCGCCTTGTGAATGCCCGGCGTATCTTCTGGGACCTGTGATATGTCCCAGATGATCGCCGGGTGGGAGAAGAGGAAGGTGAACTTCCTTGGCTCTTGGCACTAGGAGATGAAGTGGGACCCCCCCCAAAACAAAAATGACATGCAAATTGTGGCATGTCAGGGGGTCACCTTCCTTTAAAGCAGAAGTTTCACTTTTGGGTGGAACTCCGCTTTAATCTACAGTATTTGAGAAACATACAATGAAATTTAGTTCAGCTTGCATGAAGGTTTCTGACATTCATGCAATAAATGTTTTATAAATAGAACGCTTAAAATTTTTCTCTCCCTCCTATTAAAGGGGCATGGTTTGTTGTTGTTACCATGCAAACAAGACAGAGATTTTTCTTTAACCACTTACCAACCGGAAGGTTTTCCAGTTTTAGGACCAGAGCACTTTTTGCAATTTGGCACTGCGTCGCTTTAACTGACAATTGCGCGATCGTGCGACGTTGCACCAGAACAAAATTTGCGTCCTTTTTTCCCCACAAATAGAGCTTTCTTTTGGGGGTATTTGATTGCCTCTGCGTCATTTTTGATCGCCGCTATAAACAAAAGAAGAGCGACCATTTTGCAAAAAAACCCAAATTTCTTACTTTTTGCTAAAATTCAAATTAAAAAAAAATTATAAAAAAACATTTTTTTTCACCGGTTTTGGACGATTTATATTCTTCCTCATATTTGTGATAAAAAAAATTGAAATCTGCGTTTATTGATTGCTTTGCGCAAAAGTGGCCGCGTTTACGGCTGATGAGAATTCATTTCTGGGGTTTTTATTATTTTTTTTTTTTTTACTAGTAATGGCGGCGATCTGCGATATTGCAGCAGACGTGTCGGACATTTTTGACACTTTTTTGGGACCAATGACATTTATTCAGCGATCAGAAATTTAAATGTCCACTGATTACTGTATAAATGTCATTGGCAGTGAAGGGGTTAACTGTGTTCCCTGGGTATGTTCTTACTGTGGGGGGGTTGGGCTACCATGGGCATGAGAGATCTAACTGATCCCAGTGACAGGGATCAGTAGATCTCCCATGCCTGCACTGTCAGAATGGGGAACCGCCGTGTTTACATCAGCGGTTCCCCGTTCCTTGCCTGTGGCCGCTCATCGCAGCTCGCCGGCGGACATCGGGTCCGCCCGAGCCACAGGCACACTCCTCAGGAGTGCGGCGGGCGCGCGCCCCCTAGCGCCCGATCGCCGTCTTTTTGCGGCGATTCGCGCATAGCAACCACATGAAAGCACGGCATGCGGTCGGGAAGTGGTTGTAAACCTCAGTCATGGAATCTGAGCAAAGCACAAATATCTGTAGTATTTACTTATCTCTTCCCTAAGCTCTAAGTGTCATTTCTCTCTGGGGTTTCGTTCCTCTATTATCAGCATGAGTCACTTCTAAGGAGTTTTCCCGATATACGAGATTTGTGTGTGTGTGTGTGTGTGTCTCATCAGACAGCTTGTCTATTCATTGTGGAAGGGGGCGTGTGCCTTTCCTCCAATCAGCTCTGACACACTGTAACTGCAGCTCTCCGCCCCCTCCTCTGTGCTCCTGACAGATGGAGACGGATTTTAAAACTTTTCTGCTCTTTAGAAGGGGTGTAGGGAAGAGAGGACTGCAGATAAACAAGTAATATCTATGTAGAAGGATTTGTGATGTATATATGATCTATATGATGTGTCAGAGCAGGTGATTGCCGTACTCCAGGTCAGCGGGACTGGGAGCAATGGGGAGGGGGTTCAGTGTAAGATCGCCCTAGAGATTTTTCTGTAGAGGTGAACTTGCCCTTTAAATTTCAACTTTGGTGGCAACAGAATCTCAAGTTAAAAGGGGACAGTTTTAACTGGCATTGGCAGTGATAAACCATGCACAAGTAAGGGACACACAAGAGTGGTCCAATCAGGTTCGTCCTGCACTTTTATTCAGCAAGGCAGCAAGCAAACCACAGTATGAATGGCAGGAGGTATTTGTACAGCAGATCCACAGCATAAAACAAGCAAACCTTCTGTTTGTCTCAGCTACTAAATAAACGTGTTTAAGTTCCTGACTAACAGGGTGCCCCCCTAATAGGTCCCTCAAAAACAAACAGGCAGCTCTTGTACCTTTTTAGTGTTCTGTCAGCAGTCCGTTCTTTCACACAGCAGCAGTTCTCACAGCAGAGAGAGGGAAAGGGAGAACCCTTAGCAACAGTCAGCTCAAATATTAAAAAGGCCTGTGAACAGCTGAGACTCATAATGACATCTGGCTATCAGGTAAGATGTAGACCTAGGAAGGGAGGCTTATCACACCCAATGCTCACAAAGCCTCTGGGCTCCAGAACCCACGACAGGACTTCGGAATTTGAAAAATAAAATGTTTGTTTTCTTCATAGCGGAAACAAGCCCTGAAGCCCCTCTCCATGAGAAACCCAGGTGAAACAGATGCAGGCGACAAAAACCTTATAAGGGTTTTAAACATTCCCTACTCTACCCAAAGTCTTTACTACAAATATCCCTTAAAGTCCAACTCCAGAATATTAGCAAACTACTGTGTAGCCAATCGCCCCCTTAGGGGTGGCTGGTTGATGTGGTCCACCTATCACTCTGCCATCAATCACACATTTCCTTTCATCCGGAGTCACAGAACAGGCCGGTACTTTTTTTTTTTTTTTTTTGTAGTTGTTGTTTATAAGGGGAATAAACTTGGATGGGGTAGGGGTATGCTGCTAGGAAAAGTCTGCCTATTTGCCGCTATTGGGTGTGCTTGCGCGTGCATGCGCCGGAAACGGCGCCAAACGGTGCTATTTGAACTTCCTGCTCCTGTCAGCAAGTGCTGTCCTTTCTACAGCGTCTGAGTACCTGTGAGCATCAGCTCCTTCCCTGTGACTTGTTCCTGTGCCTGTTCCTGTCTCCCTGATCTGACTTGGCTTGCTCTGACCCGCTGATTATCTGCCTGCACTGACCCCGGCTATCCACGACCATCCGATTGCTTGACCCCTCTGTACTTTTGCCGCCAGTCTGCTGACGAACCTTTGCTTGGACTTTGACCACCCCTTTGCCTGATCCTTTGTACCACACCGCCCGCCAGTTACCGACCCAGCCTGCACAACCATCCTCTTGTCAGTACGACCATCTGGAGCCTCACACACTGTTTGCATTACCAGGGTCCCCGAATCGGGTGTGTAAGAGTGGTTGTTCCCTGCTACAACAGACTCCACCACCAGGACCGTGACAGATACCCAAGATCAAGAAACGGAACTGTCTATATACACCTCCGTATATACACTCCTTCCTTCTCCAGCACTGACACTTGCTGAACGTTACACTTTCTTCTCCACAACACTTGCTTCTCTCCAGTGAGACCCAAAGGGAAATTTATCAGGTCTCCGACATCTTCTTTTGGGGTAGCTAGCACATGGTGAGGTCTGTGTTTTTGCTGGCAGGACCTCTGGACCGCCCATTACAGGCAAGGGCCATGGGCCCTCAAAGTGTAGCTGAGTATATTGGTGCTAGCTAGGGTTCGATGGGCTACTGCTCCCAGCCCATCCTTTTCCAGGCTACCGCAACCCTCCTGGATGCTCCAGCCTGCTCCACTGCCCAGTGACACCACTTCCCTGACTGGCTTCTCTGACCTCCACAGAATGTCCACTGTATCCTCCCAGCCTGCTCCAATCCACCATCTCCAGCTCTCAAGGTATGTCAATCACTGACACCGGTGGATCCTTTAAAGGTTATTTCCTGTAGCCTCTCTGTTGCTCTCCTGCTCCCTTGTGTTGCTACAAGATCTCTCTATCTCTCTCTCTCCTCCTCTCTGCACCCAGGCTCCCAGACCTCAAGGTCACACCCCCAGACTGGGGGCTCCCAGATGAGGCCCTCTCCGCAACCTCTGCTACATCTCCACTCTTCCACCTGGCACTCTCCTCCCCCAGCTGGACAGACCACAGTATTTAAGGAGGCCTGCCCCTGCCAATCCAGGTTGAGAATAACATACCTGAGAAAGTCCCACCTCCTCTCCCATCCCCTTTTCCAGAACCTTCTGGAAACAAACGGGAAGGGTAACCAAGGGGTGTTCCTCTCTGCAGTCTCCAGCTCTTCCTGGACCACTCCCCTGCCCAAATAAAAACATTCGGGTCTGCACAACAGGCCTAAATAAATTTGCCTCTCCTAGCAAAAATCTATCACCTAAGCACCTATTCACTATGGGGGCGCTACAACTGTTTTACTGAAACCGATAACATGGGCAGTTGTTGTGCCATGGGAAAAAATGTATTTTAAAATAAAAAAATGTATATATACACGGTATATTGCAATGCTAAAACTTTCTGTTTTGCAGTCACAAAAACATTCACAAACAAACTGCTAGATTATTCTGCTGAAAAATGCTCAGATAGCATCACACAAGCTTCCCCCATCTATTACTAACACTATATCTGACTTCCATTCTCAGATAGGAATCCTGGCTCCTCTACTTAGCCTCACCAATGACAATGGCTACCTTACAACTGACAATCTATTTGGTTTGCAGGATCGTTTTTAAAAGAACTGAAAAAACTGAAGTTTTTTGGATCTGAAAGTGCTGTCTGGAGTTTTGTTGAATTCAGCATAACTGCATCTAATGAAGCTGTTATGGGAATGACAGCAGTGCACATCCCTTTATGAGCAGCATAAAGATTATCCAACGTTGTGAACCTTATTAGCAGACTGCCCTTTTTAGCTGCTTTGTGGTTCGTAACCTTTATGTCGCTGGTCATAATATACTGTGTTTTTACATTTTAATCTAAACCATTTTTTATTTTTGCTAGGACGTTTGGTTTATCTAACAGTCAACATTCCATCGGTAACAGTAACCACTCCGATTCATCTCCTCGGTCCTAAGGATAGACTCTTACCTTCAGTCTAT
>BLSH010116917.1:903947-917922 GCA_018402905.1 Glandirana rugosa | reverse complement strand
GCATCCACCATATTCTTTATGACACCATGCACAGTGTGAACAAAAAATGGGCACACTGGGAACTATTCTATATAATTACAACCTTAAAATAAATTTGCAATTAAAGCTTGCAACAGCTATTACTCTCTCAATTTGGAATACTGCAAATATTTCTTTCAGTAACAAACAATACCTATTGACTATGATAATATAACTTTGTTATATCTGTTTTTGTGTTATATACCCTCATATGATAACATATGTCAAAAATGATAGATAATTATTATAGTTTGAATATTTGGATCCTTGTTAATGAAATGTAATGAGTTTATACAAGAATTTTTGTGCTCAAATGCATGTACTTATTTATTTTATTTTTTTTGGACCTTCCAAATAAAATCTTTGGTAAACAAAAAAAAAAATAATGTTCTTTAGGAATATACATTCCACATTAATAATTATGCTACCAAAAATAGTGTGCGCTGTAACTTGCCTCCAGCATTGCTCCTGTTTCTTTTTGCTGGAGGCTGCCATTTTGCTGAAGCCCAGAGCCCCTCCACAGCAGTTAGGCTCCATTCATACCTGATCGCGGGCGGAATCGCTGCGATTCCGCCCGTGATTTCTAATCGCTGCAAAACACGGGGCACACTTATGCTGTTATTCCTTCTAATGGCACCCCCAGTCATGCTGTAAATTGCATTGCAAACGCACAACTCTTGACTTGAAGACTGCAGTCCACAAAGGGTCACCATCAAATTTAACTGCAAGGAAGAGTGGGCATATATATATATAATCTAAGTCTAGATGTGCAAAGTTAGTAGAGACACATCCCAACAGACTAAAGGCTGGAACTAAAGCAAAATGTGGTCCAAAAAAATATGACACGGGGGGGTTGATCCTTTTCCCAGTTCAGTGATTCTATTTTTGATTCTTTTTTATTTTTACTGACATGTTGGTGTTTTATCTTTCACTTGGATGTTATAGGTTGCACTGAGTAAATACAGCTGGATGAAAAAAAATATCAGTCTTCATTTCAGGCTGCAAAGCAACCAAATGTGATTATTTTAAAGGGGGTGATTCTTTTTTATACCCACTATATGTCTGGCAGCTTTCTAATATAAACAAACAGCAGGTGCTGAAAGCTATAAAAAACAGCTAGCTTCACTGCCTGTGTTGTGATTTTTTGAGAATGAATTACTCCACAGTATCAGAAGCTTCAGAGGTCAGTGAGGGCTTGTTTTAAGGCTCTTTTACTATTTGTTAAACATTATGTAAATGTTTTAATGTCTGGCCACAATTACACTCTACAGACCCTTTCACACTTGTGCGACTTTGGACATCAGAGTCGCATGACAAGTCATACCCCATGATTCCCAATGATAACTATTCATATCTGTGTGACTTCAAGTCGCAACGATTTCAGAGTAGTCCCTGTACTACTTTGGTACGACTTTGATGCGAGTTGAGGTCTATAGACTTCGTTTTTACTCGGGCATTTCCTGAAATCGCGTCAAAATCGGGGCTGTAAAATCACGCGACTTTCAAGTCGCGGCAGTGTAAAAGGGACCTAAAGTTCATCAGAAAACTGTACTTAAAATACTAGTATTTGTTTCTGCTATAATCCTTGGTAATATACAGCTACTTTGGTTGCCATTTGGATATGCTTGTACCTATAAGTCATACATTTCATCAATGGCAAAATATTGCTACAGTTCTAGTGTATGTGCAAATGTTTGTAACTGAAAATAAATTCTATCAGTGTAATAATGCTACCACAAACAGAGTAGCAAATAGATAATGTATTTAAAAAGAAAAAAAAACACAAACTAAATTACGCATTAAAGGATTTGCTTAAAGCTGGGTAGCTTTAGGCCCCTTTGAAACGGGGCAGGCTCTGTTGGAGTTCACCTGCTCAGTTAGGAATCTGTCCGCTGATCCCCGCTGAGCAGGTGAATGGCTGGTCCGTGTCCGTTCCACTGATGCAGAGTGGACACAGACACAGGCTGCTTTCCTCTATGGTCGGTCAGGTGTAAACGGACCGCCTGCCCGTTTACACCCAACCTCCATCCGATGCAATTCACCAGGCAGATAGGGAATGGATCCCCATCCATTTGTTTGTAGCAGACAGGATTGGATCGAATGTTGGCAGGTGTCAACGGACACGTGTCCATTGACACGCGCCACTCTATGGAGGAAACTGTAGAGTCCAATCGGGTCCGCATGAAAAAACGACAGGTGGACCAGATCGGACCGCCAGTGTGAAAGGGCCCTAATTAAGGAAGTTTTGGTAAAACATTGTAGCAGTAACCTGTAAACAGCTAACTAACACCACTCACAAGGATTCAGTCAATAGAATTATAGAAGCTGTCACTTACATATTGGGGCTGTCATTGTTATAATTTCTTTACTACTTAGTCGATTCCCTAAAATAAGCATATATACGTATAAGGTTATACTCTATGTCCTGATACAAGCCACCGAAGTGCAGGCATTTGAAGATTCAGTCACAGAAAGTGGGGCTGAGCGCCAGATGAGGTGGGATCAGTCTCAACTTAGGGAGAGCCTCAAATGTATGGTTTTCTACAGGCCCAGGGAAATTAATTTAAAGAGATGCATAGGTACCGACAGGCTCGGACCAGTACTGACAAAGTTTGACAAAGTGTTAATAAAATGTTCATATACACTATGACTGAATGATTCCTCTAAAGAAGAAGTTATGACTGTCTATGCTAAATAGTACATGATGGTATAGCAGTAACATTTTTGTTCACACTAGATTTGACCTTTTTAGAGCTAAATCTGAAATGCCGTGTTCTATATTTGTATACAATGCTGAACCATATCTTATGTCTTCTAAAAACCTTCTAATAAAAATAGATTGAAAGGTAAAGGTAAAAAGACTGAACAAACAATCCTTTAAAGCGGTTGTATGCCCTGGATGAAAAACATAAAAAAAACCTGTAATGCAAAGACATAATGAACTAGTATCCACCGCATATGAAATACTTACCTTAGATCGAAGCGCCCGCACCGTCTCCCAGTCGCCGCTGAGGGATCTGACGTCCCCTCTACGTTTCTTCCGGGTTCACAGCTCCGGTGCTGTGAGTGGCCAGAGCCGTGATGATGTCACTCTCGTGCATGCGTGGGAGTCCTCCATTCCAGAAAGGAGCTCTGATTTTCTGGCAGCATCCGCCGGACCTCCAGTTCATGCACTGCTGACGTCAGTGGCTGCATGCAAGGTGAATATCTCCTAAACAGTACCTTATTATAGGCTTACCTGAAGGTAAAAATGAGAAAGTGGACAATACAGCCATTTTAAATAAAAAAATACTTGTTTATGGGTTTCCAAGCCACTAGTTATGTCAGTACCTCTGCAGGGCCGGATTAAGAGCATCATGGGCCTGGTGCTGAGGATTTTGGTGGGGCCTTTTCATGGAAATAAATAAAATGAAAATGCAAACAATCTTTAGTTAAAACAAATTAAATATGCTGCCGAAATTTACATATCAATCATGTGTACACTGTATACAGAGCAGTATTTGTGACTCACTCACACCATTGGGCTGGGCCTATCTTAAAGGAAGGGGCCTGGAGCTGTCAATCCAGCCCTGTACCTCTGCTTTGGACAATAACTGGTTGAGCTCTATAATATTTGAAGCATAAAACGTATTGTATAGGAAATACTTTAGACTTGGCCTTACAGGACTAAGCAACTATTTCACTTTAATGGCAGCCCTACCAGCTACTTATATTTGCCTTGCCTTCCCTCTTCCCCCGCTCCTTTACCTGCCTGGAGCAAATAGAGGAAGCCCCATATAAGCACAAAGTCATAGCTTAAAGCTGTGATGGCGATCCTTGGCACCCCAGATGCCATGTAGTTGAGCATCATGGGAAATGGCAACTCTGGATGCCTAAATACCCATTTACCAAGCACCAGTGCTGTCATATGATAGGTAGGGGAGTGTGTCATAGGTTCCCTTATACCTGGAAGAACTAGACATTTTTCTTTGCTCTGTCGGGCCAAATAGATAGGGAAATGAGCAAAGGAATTTGGAATGTGTGCTGCTGGTTGGGCTTCCATTAAAATGAATCTGTTGCTTTCCCTTGCATTGACAAGCCACAAGTTCTCTTAAAATGTATTATAATACAGGGCTAGACAAATTTGCTTTGAATCTAGGAGCAAGCTAAAAAGTTAGGAGCCAGTTTTTTTTAGTGTAGTGTGGGGTTGTCAGCGCCCAGGGTAAAGCAAGTAATTTGCACCCCCTAACCTTAACGTACAGCAAAGCAGCCAGTCAATAACTCCAACGTAACACCATTACATCAGGGTTATAGGCTGGCCAGAAAGAGCGACACCAAAAACCTGTTATAGGAGGAGACTCCTTATTATGCCTAATGCATCGTGACTGCGACATGTAAAACATCCTCATCTGCTGCCTAATGGAGTTTAAGGGTGATCGTTGGTGGGTGGCAAAAACATGTCTCTACTGTCCATTTTTCGGTCACCATGAAATACTGGAGCCCAGCTGCACATAAAGAGTGGTAATTGTTGATGGTACACAGGGCTTTATCAGAGGACATAGATAGACTCTTCTAAAGTATATTCAGCTGCCTCATCTCCCCTCCTCCACCTCACAGCACACAGTAGAGCTGCATGATTCTGGCTAAAACAAGAACCACAATTTCTCCTTAGTTCATGTTAGACGGACACAGCGCCTCCTTTAATCTTGACCATTGGGTTATATTGCCTCTGCAGGAGTAGGACTAGGCAGAACATAAAACTTTGCTACGCCCCATGGACCGTCACCAATCCATATATAACCCCCTCCCTGCTCTAGGTATTCAGTTTTTTTCTGTCTAGTCAGGAGTAAAGACCTAGCTCCTTGCTGGGATCTTTTTTGGTCCTAGCAATTTTTGTTTTTTTCTACTTCCATGCATCTTTTTAATTTTTCTCCTGGGAGATCTACAACTGCCAGGCTGGGTGATGGGCTGGATAATCCAGTGGTCTACCCAGTCCAGCCAAGGAGCGTGTGCAGACCGCAGCTACGCGCTAGGTCGGTCACGACATAACCTCAATGGACGGAGGCTGGCCCGTGAGTTAAACTTCTTGCAGGGTTGCATATGACCGGGCTCTGGTCAGAGTTGCAGCGTCCATCTGGCCGACAGTCCCTCCTTTAGTGGCGAGCGTCCTGTCTGGAGCAATACTCGCAGCTGTGGAAGGGTAATTACAGCCCCCCCTCCTTCTGTGCAGGGGTGGGGTGGACAGGGGTACTCTCCAGGGATGGGTGGACCTGCCTACCTATCCCTCCTCCCATCCCTCAGTTAAGTTGGGTCCCCCCCCCCGTTTCCCCTCCATCCCCCTCTTTGAATGTTCCCTGAAGTGGGGGGAGGGGGGACTCATGTGCTGCTGTGTATACTGCCTTGCTAGGTGGGGCTGCAGTGCCTGGAGGCATGGGGGTCCCAGTGCAGGGTTTTCCCCCATCTCCCCTCTATCCCCCCTCTGGGGGTGTTTTCTGGGGGTGGGTTGTGTGCCAGGGTGGATACAGTACCCGGAGGGGGTCCCAATGCAGATGGAGCAGGCAGCAGAGGCTTCCGTGTGTTCTGGGAACCATGTGCTAGCATTTGACAGCATTCGGCACCATTTTCCCTTAGCCTGCTTGGTCTTCAACTGACGGCTATGTTGGCGTAGTCTGTGATGTCTCAGCCGGCAGCCATTTTCTCTTGGTTTGGAGACAAACAGAGCTGTGCAGAGACAGGCCGAGCAGGTCACATGATTTACAGAGCTTCTGGGCTCCTCCTCTTCCTCTTCTTCTTCTTCCTGGGATACATGTTAAAGCGCATGGCATGCTGAGTGCTCTGATCCGGCGTTCTCCAGTCTGGTGTGGTGAGTCCCTGGGCCCCTTCTGTTTACCAGCAAGCACCTTTGCCAAAAGCTTATTTTGTGCTGCAGGGTCTCCCTTACTCCATGGAGCCTCAGGGTCACATCTCCCCCACTGATCCCCTTATGGGGGCACCTGGTCCCTCTGAGCCCCAGCTTCCTATTAATGCTCTGATGGCGGTCCTAGAATCCCTAGTATCCCGGGTGGAAGTGGCATGCGGGCAAATGTCTGCTCCTACTCCTACTCCTGCTCAGTCTGTCTCATCTGACCCTGAGTCTGATTCTGCTGTGGACATGGCCCATCCAGTGGGACTTAACATCACGGTTCCTAATCCGTCAGATAGTGACAATGACTCCTCCATGGTCCCAGCAGCAAAGGAACAAATGATTGGGGACGCATTTGTTACTGCAGTGCGTGAGACTTTAAAAATGGAGCATGTGGCCACAAATGTAGCTCTCCCTTTTGGTACACACAAAGCACCTTGTGGAGCTAAGGTGTTCCCTTACCTTCCCTATTACCTTACTTATAAGGAGTGGGGGCAACCAAAGTAAACTTTGTGGTCCCAAAACATTTTGCAGTATGTTACCCTTTTGAGGAATCACTTATAAAAAAGTGGACCAGTTCACCAGTGGTGGACCTTCCTGTTTCCAGGTTGAATAAAGCAACCATGATTCCAGTAGAGGATTCCCCGTCCTTTAAAGACCCGGACGATAGGAAAGCAGAGTTTGTGGTGCGTAGCATGTTCACTATGGCAAGTTCGGCAATGCAACCAATTCTGACCTCAGCCCTGGTGTCTTAGACACTGACTGAATGGGTCAAGCTTTTGCACCAAGGTCTGGGGAATGAGCAGGTACCTGCAGCTTATGTTGGTCTGACGGACCGTTGGTCCAAGGGCTGCAGTTTGTATGTGATGCATCTTTGGATGCGACTCCCCTGCTGTCCAAACTTTCCGTTTCAGCTGTAGCAATTAGACATATGCTGTGGCTTAAGAACTGGTCTGCAGATCAAACCTCTAAGAAAGCGCTCATTGTTCTGCCCTTTCAAGGCGATCGTCTGTTTGGGGCTACCCTGGATGACATCATTAAGGGTGTCGCCGGGGGAAAAGTACCTTCCTGCCACAGTCTAAGAAAGGGAAGGGCCCTCGTAAGTGTGGGCCTTCTTTCTTAGCCCATATGAAATTATTTCTGGCCCCCGGGACTGCAGACAAGGGAAACAGATCTTTCAAGTCTTCCTCGGGAGGTTCCAAGCAATCTTGGTCTGCTTCCCCAGTCCCGCAGACAAGACCCTTTACACATGAAGGTCTGCCCTCACCCATTACTGGGGAGGGGGGGCATCTTCGCTGGTTTCTGGCCTCGTGGACCTCCTTTGCGAGCGTTAAGGGGATCCACAAGATGATTATTTTGGGGGTACCCAGAAAGTAGGGCAAAGATTGCCCATTTTGGGCTTTTTAGTCCCTGAATCTCCTTGTACGGATATAATTCCTGCAAAGGTTCGGGTGACGCCCTGACTACCTAAGGTTCCCTCTATCCCTGTCCTGGGAATTAGATTACCTAGGTCTGATTTGTATTCTGACCAGGCGGGTCCTTCCTCTGGAGAAACGTGATTTACCAGCTGCTGTCACACAGACAGTTCTCTCTCCCGATTTGCTTACAGGTTCTGGGTCTGGTGGTATCTTTCTTCAAGACAGTTCTGCTTATACAGACCTGCATGCAGCTTCTTCAGCAGGTTCAGCTCCACAGGAGGATACCGAGGTTAGTGGCGAGGTCATGGGTTCCTCTGGTAGACACCGCAGTCATCCCAGTGCCGCTTTGGGGTCAACACCTTCCTCTTCTTCCGCTGCGCCTGCGAAGGAGGGCAGAAGTCTTCTAGTCATTCTGGTGGCCATAAGCCTCCCTTGGGGGCTGCCTCTCAGAGAGGACCAGTTGTCCCAAGGGCTGAGCTTCCATCCTGCTTTACAGTCGCTGGTTTTAATGTCTTAGAGGTTTGTCGGGATCAGTGATCCCTACTATGTTGAAGGCGAGGAACTCGACTTCTAGCATGATATACCATTGTATGTGAAAAGCGTACATTTCTAGGTGTGAGTCGATTGGCGCTCATCCTCGCTCCTTTTCTATAGCTCGGATCTTGGCCTTTCTTGAGCAGAGGTTGGCCTTGAGTACCATCAAGGGCCCGGTGGTGTCTGCCTTAGCAATCTTCTTTCACCGACCCCTAGCCACGCACTCTTTAGTTCATACCTTCATTCAAGCAGTCCGACACATGGCTCCACCTGTACGGTCTCTTTTGCTACCATGGGATTTGAACTTAGTACTCTCAGTTCTCCAGAAACCTCCATTCGAGAATATTCAGGAGATTCCCTTATCTATGTTGTCCCAGAAGGTGGCATTCTTGGTAGCTATTACATCTGCCCGTAGGGTGTCGGAGTTGGCGGCATTATCCTGTCGTAACTCCCTATTTAGTGGTCCACAAAGACAAGGTGGTTCTTCGTCCCTGTCCATCGTTCCTATCTAAAGTGGTCTCAGACTTCCCTTTGAATGAGGACATTGTGCTGCCTTCATTGTGTCCCAAGCCGGCTTATCCCAAGGAATTTGCTTTGCATACCTTGGATGTGGTTCATGCGATTCAGGTGTATCTGGCATCCATGGAGTCCTTTCAGAGGTCAGACTCAGTTTTCGTGGTAACCGTTTCGGCTACCATTTCCAGATGGATCAGACAGGTGGAGACTCAGGCCTATTCTAGTAAAGGTTGGATTCTTCCTTTCCCTGTCACGGCGCATTCTACTCGGGCACTCAGTACTTTTTGGGCCTTACATCATCAAGCGTCAATATCACAGGTGTGCAAGCCAGCCACTTGGTCATCGTGCATACTTTCACCAAATTCTACAAAGTAGATATTTTGGCATCTGCGGATGCTTCTTTTGGCCGCAAAGTTTAGCAGATTGCCGTTTAAGAGGGGCTTTTCCCTCTTGAGGGGTGTTTATCTTTCAAATTTTTATTTTTCAGATGGGCCTCCTGTGACCCGCTTAAGGTTCCTGTGTCCAGGTAAAGGCTTATGTGGTTAGCCTTGGGTTATTTTCCTCACCCCTCATTTTATTTTGGCACTGTTTTGGGACATCCCAATGGTCAAGATTAAAGGAGGCGCTGTGTCCGTCAGTGAACTAAGGAGAAAATGGGATTTTTGTACTCACCGTGAAATCCTTTTCTTTTCTCCGTGTTCATCGACGGACATAGCACCCACCCCTCTATGGAGTTTTGATACTTCTAATACTGCTTGCTACTAAACTGAATACCTAGAGCAGGGAGGGGAAAATCTAACAGAATGTGCATTTTCTAAACAGTATATTAAAGTGAAGACAGCAGATATACATGTAGGACTTGTATAGGGAGGTTTGTGCAATCTCTGTGTATCATCTGAGGCTGTTCGCTTCACTGAGTATATTGAGGCTTTACATCCACTTTAAGTGGTTAAACTGCCCTCATTTACAGACCGGAGTTCATCCCTTTGATAAAAGAACCAAGAGATACATTGTTTACACTTAGTAATAAAAACTTGGAGACTGCCAGGATTTTTGTTTATCTTTAACAACTTAGGCAGAGAATGGCTCTTCACTGAATCAGAGATAGTGAGGGGAGAGAAGGATCGGCTATTTTGACAGAACATCGCTCGCCAGGACACTGTTTATGGTCGCCATGGCAACCTGGCGTTTGTCGAGCCCTGTTATAATATACACTGTGTGCAGAATTATTAGGCAAATGAGTATTTTGACCACATCATCCTCTTTATGCATGTTGTCTTACTCCAAGCTGTATAGGCTCGAAAGCCTACTACCAATTAAGCATATTAGGTGATGTGCATCTCAGTAATGAAAAGGGGTGTGGTTTAATGACATCAACACCCTATATCAGCTGTGCATAATTATTAGGCAACTTCCTTTCCTTTGGCAAAATGGGTCAAAAGAAGGACTTGACAGGCTCCGAAAAGTCAAAAATAGTGAGATATCTTGCAGAGGGATGCAGCACTCTTAAAATTGCCAAGCTTCTGAAGCGTGATCATCGAACAATCAAGCGTTTCATTCAAAATAGCCAACAGGGTCGCAAGAAGCGTGTGGAAAAACCAAGGCGCAAAATAACTGCCCGTGAACTGAGAAAAGTCAAGCGTACAGCTGCCAAGATGCCACTTGCCACCAGTTTTGCCATATTTCAGAGCTGCAACAACACTGGAGTGCCCAAAAGCACAAGGTGTGCAATACTCAGAGACATGGCCAAGGTAAGAAAGGCTGAAAAACGACCACCACTGAACAAGACACACATGCTGAAACGTCAAGACTGGGCAAAGAAATATCTCAAGACTGATTTTTTTGGTTTTATGGACTGATGAAATTAGAGTGAGTCTTGATGGGCCAGATGGATGGGCCCGTGGCTGGATCGGTAAAGGGCAGAGAGCTCCAGTCCGACTCAGACGCCAGCAAGGTGGAGGTGGAGTACTGGTTTGGGCTGCTATCATCAAAGATGAGCTTGTGGGGCCTTTTCGGGTTGAGGATGGAGTCAAGCTCAACTCCCAGTCTCTGGAAGACACGTTCTTCAAGCAGTGGTACAGGAAGAAGTCTGCATCCTTCAAGAAAAACATGATTTTCATGCAGGACAATGCTCCATCACACGCGTCCAAGTACTCCACAGCGTGGCTGGCAAGAAAGGGTCTACAAGAAGAAAAACTAATGACTTGGCCTCCTTGTTCACCTGATCTGAACCCCATAGAGAACCCGTGGTCCATCATGAAATGTGAGATTTACAAGGAGGGAAAACAGTACACCTCTCTGAACAGTGTCTGGGAGGCTGTGGTTGCTGCTGCACGCAATGTTGATGGTGAACAGATCAAAACACTGACAGAATCCATGGATGGCAGGCTTTTGAGTGTCCTTGAAAGAAAGGTGGCTATATTGGTCACTGATTTGTTTTTGTTTTGTTTTTGAATGTCAGAAATGTATATTTGTGAATTTTGAGATGTTATATTGGTTTCACTGCTGAAAATAAATAATTGAAATGGGTATATATTTGTTTTTTGTTAAGTTGCCTAATAATTATGCACAGTAATAGTCACCTGCACACACAGATATCCTCCTAAAATAGCTACAACTAAAAACAAACTAAAAACTACTTCCAAAAATATTCAGCTTTGATATTAATGAGTTTTTGGAATCATTGAGAACATGGTTGTTGTTCAATAATAAAATTATTCCTCAAAAATACAACTTGCCTAATAATTCTGCACTCCCTGTATACACTATATTGTCAACGTACACCTGCCTTTACATGCACATAAACTTTAATGGCATCCCAGTCTTAGTCCCTAGGGTTCAATTTTGAGTTGGCCCACCCTGTGCAGCTTCAACTCTTCTGGGAAGGCTGTCAACAAGGTTTTGGAGTGTGTCTATGGTAATGTTCGACCATTCTTCCAGAAGCGCATTTGTAAGGTCAGGCACTGATGTTTGACGAGAAGGCCTCGCTTGCAGTCTCCGCTTTAATTCATCCCAAAGGTGTTCTGTTGGGTTGAAGTCAGGACTCTATGAAGGTCAGTCAAGTTCCTCTACCCCAAACTCGCTCATCCATGCCTTTATAGACCTTGGTTTGAGGACTGGTACGCAGCCTTGTTGAAACAGGAAGAGGCCATCCCCAAACTGTTCCCACAAAGTTGGGAGTATGAAATTGTCCAAAATTGTCCAAAATGTCTTGGTATGCTGACGCCTTAAGAGTTCCCTTCACTGGAACTAAGGGGCCAGGCCCAACCCCTAATCCCCCTGCACTAAATGATTTGGACCAGTGCACAAAGCAAAGTCCATATGGTCCATATATATATGTATGTGTATATATATACACACACAGTATCTCACAAAAGTGAGTACACCCCTCACTTTTTTGTAAATATCTTATTATATCTTTTCATGTGACAACACTGAAGAAATGACACTTTGCTACAATGTAAAGTAGTGAGTGTACAGCTTGTATAACAGTGTAAATTTGCTGTCCCCTCAAAATAACTCAACACACAGCCATTAATGTCTAAACCGCTGGCAACAAAAGTGAGTACACCCCTAAGTGAAAATGTCCAAATTGGGCCCAATTAGCCATGTTCCCTTCCCGGTGTCATGTGACTTGTTAGTGTTGCAAGGTCTCCGGTGTGAATGGAGAACAGGTGTGTAAAATTTGGTGTTGTCGCTCTCTCTCTCATCCTGGTCACTGAAAGTTCAACATGGCACCTCATGGCACCACTTTTGTGAGATGCTGTGTGTGTATATATATATATATATATATATATATATATATATACACATATACACATATACACACACACACACACACACACACAGTGCTCAGCATAAATGAGTACACCCCTTTTGAAAAGTACGATTTTAATCAATAGCTCAATGAACTCAAGAACAATTTCTCTGTACTTCTCACCTTTGCAACGCCATACAGTTTTGAAGCCATGAGTTCCAAAATCATTTATCTTGGTCTCATCACTGCAGAGTACTGAGTCCAAGTAGTCTTCTTCTTTTTCAGCATGGACCCTGCCAAATTCTAAGCGGGCTTTTTTGTGCATTCGCTTTTGGAGAGGCTTCCTTCGTGGATGACACCCATTCACGCCATTCCTCTACAGTGTACGCCGTATTGCGTCACGGGAAACAATCACCCCAGTTTGACTTTCTACTTCTTTAGCTAACTGCAGTGATCTTGCATGGCGATTTTCTTCAACCCTCATCAGAAGACGTTCCCGTTGAGGTGTTAACTTCTGTGTGTGATGGCCTGGATGTTTCTGTGAGATGGTTGCATTTCCATCTTTGTTAAATTTTTGTATCACTTTTGTTACAGTATTCTGACTGATCAATAAAGCTTTGCTGATCATCTTGTAGCCTTCACTTTTCTTGTGTAAAGAAATGATTTTCTTTCTCAGACCTTGTGACATTTCTCTTCCATGTGGTGCCATTGCTGACAGCTTGAAATGTGAAGGGGTTTTCTTTGTTAAGTAACGCCCTTTTATGATCAACTGTCTTTTTGCTGAGCACTGTATTTATATATATATATATATATATATATATAGTATCTCACAAAAGTGAGTACACCCCTCACAATTTTGTAAATATTTTACTATATCTTTTCATGTGACAACACTGAAGAAATGACACTTCTCTACAATGTAAAGTAGTGAGTGCACAGCTTGTATAACAGTGTAAATTTGCTGTCCCCTCAAAATAACTCAACAGACAGACATTAATGTCTAAACTGGTGGCAACAAAAGTGAGTGCACCCCTAAGTGAAAATGTCCAAATTGGACCCAATTAGCCATTTTCTCTCCCTGGTGTCAATGTGACTCGTTAGTGTTACAAGGTCTCAGGTGTGAATGGGGAGCAGGTGTGTTAAATTTGGTGTTATCCCTCTCACTCTCTCATACTGGATACTGGAAGTTCAACATGGCACCTCATGGCAAAGAACTCTCTGAGGATCTTAAAAAAAGAATTGTTGCTCTACATATAGATGGTCCAGGCTATGAGAAGATTGACAAGACCCTGAAACTGAGCTGCAGCACGGTGGCCAAGACTATACAGCGGTTTAACAGGACAGGTTCCACTCAGAACAGGCCTCGCCATGGTCAACCAAAGAGGTTGAGTGCACATGCTCAGCGTCCTATCCAGACTTTTAGAAATAGACATACGAGTGCTGTCAGCATTGCTGCAGAGATTGAAGAGGTGGGGGGTCAGTCTATCAGTGCTCAGACTATACGCCGCCCACTGCATCAAATTGGTCTGCATGGCTGTCGTCCCAGAAGGAAGCCTCTTCTAAAGATGATGCATAAGAAAGCCTGCAAACAGTTTGCTGAAGACAAGCAGACTAAGGACATGGATTACTGGAACCATGTCCTGTGGTCTGATGAGACCAAGGTAAACTTATTTGGTTTGGATGGTGTCAAGCGTGTGTGGCGGCAACCAGGTGAGGAGTACAAAGACAAGTGTGTCTTGCCTACAGTCAAGCATGGTGGAGACGTCGTTACGACTGTCGTGAGCATACAGATAAAGATTTTCAGACCTATCCTGCGACTCGTACACGTGAGTTGGAGAAACCAACTGGTAC
>BLSH010116917.1:884193-894268 GCA_018402905.1 Glandirana rugosa | reverse complement strand
ATCTTGCAGTGGACCTGATTTTATAGACCCCTGGCTTAAAGTGTTAAGCCACTGATATCACATGCTCCCATCCCCTCTGTAATATAACAATATGTGCCCCTGTGCCTGTGTTATATAAATATGCTCATCTGTACTTATGTCAGAGCATCTCCCGGCAATCACGTGACTCCTCTGCTCTCTCCTCTGCCTGGCTGACAGCTCCAGTGGGCAGGGACAAGCACTGCCACACAGGGGAGGAGAGAGAGAGAGTGTCACGTGAGCGCCAGGAGATGCTCTGATATAGGTACAGATAAGCATATTTATATAACACAGGCACACGGGCACATATTGTTATATTACAGAGGTGTTGGGAGCATTTTATATTAGATATGAGAGCAGCAGGAGGGGAGGGGGCGGGCGCTGACACGAGCAGACAGGTAGGGAGGTGGGGGGAGCTATGAAACGTTGTGGTCAGCTTACAGGGGGGGGGGGGTATAGCCAGGAAGGATCAGACAGGTTTTTTAGGTGATACGGGGCCCAAATTACACTGCACAAGCACTGTGCTGTATAACATAAGGGAACAGGATCTGTTTTTTTTTTTTTTTTTTTTTTAGGTGAACAGATGCTTTAAAGCAGGGATATGCAATTAGCGGACCTCCAGCTTTTGCAGAACTACAAGTCCCATCATGGCTCTGCCTCTGGATGTCATGCTTCTGGCTGTCAGAGTCTTGCTATGCCTCATGGGACTTGTAGTTTTGCAACAGCTGGAGGTCCGCTAATTGCATATCCCTGCGTTAAAGGTTTTCTTTCAGATGTACTACATACCCTCCCACACTCACACCTCGTTTTCTTCATCAAACATATACTTAGCTTCCAGACCCAGATGCTACTGTCAGACATCTATAGCCTATGTGATATCAGTTTGCTCTACTTTCCCACTCTAATAATCCTGTACACGTGTTGGCTCATTCAGTCAAGTATCATCATGGGTTGTATCCAGCAGCCACCAGTACCAGGTGGCCAAAAAGGAAAAGCAAAGCTGCAGCATGTAAATATGTGAATGCTGCCCCCTGTAGGTACAGAAATTGATTGGAAAATCACTTTGGTGGGGGCACAGAATACAAGACATTTTTTTTCACTAAGATGGGAAAGAGTTAGAACCTCCTGTTGAGTTATCATTTCTCTATCTGTCTCCTCTTCCCAGAGACAGCTGATCCATTTTTTTGAAAATGGAATAATATCTACTTAACGTAGTCCGAGACACCAATGCAAATTTGGCAGAAGTAGTAACTAATCTATCCAAAACTGGAGTTGGCTTTTAAAATATATGAAATCATGATTGTGTAATTTTCATACAAGATTTAACATATTAATGTCATTTTAAATGTTTTTAGATCTGCAGTTTTCATTAAAGAACTACTTGTTGATCCTGCCCTGTAGGTCTTTGTTTAAGCACTTCCTGTTACAGTGTGTCCCTGTCTTCCAGTTGTGATACGTGTTATCATGCTCTCACTTGCCCTCCCAACTATAAGTATCTATTTCAGTACACATTATGCAAGGCATAGTCCACTGTTGTCACCATACAGAAACCTGCACTACGAAATGCTATATAGCCGCCTCGTGCTTGTCTGTAGACGGAAGGTGACTGCAAAAAGGCTGAAGGAGATCAGATGCACTGACATGCAGCAAAGGATTAAAAAAAGTATTTTATTTTACAAAATGTAATTGCTTATGATACACAGTGTTTGAAAAAAAAAAAAAAGAAATATTACTTTACAGTGTACATCTACTTTAGTGTAAACTTACTGGTTTGCAATCTCAATAATGTATAATATTTATGGAATGATTTTTCTAAAAAATATTTAGTGTATTGGGGAAATATTTTTTGCTAATATTTCTTTAATTGCTGCTGTTTCTAATCATTCTGCCCGAGGATAATTTATTGTTTCAGGGTTTGGGTACCCCCTGACGGTGTATCTCTCCTTGGGTCTGCTGGAGCTTCCATACATTTCTCCATCCATGTTTATCTAAAGGATAACGGCAAGCTGGAAGCGAGTTGTTCGCTTTAATAGGAATTTATCTTTTTCTAGCCTTAGGAAATTAGATTCACAGTTTGTGGAACGGTCCTGCATTCGACCCGTGGTGGTTGCTTTTTGTCTGCAGAGTATAAAACGAGGACACTGTGATCATTTTGTTGTTTATTTCCCTGTCCTCCCTGTCCTCAACCATCTGTTTTAAAATGGATGTTGACAAATTCCATCCGCTGAGCAGTAATCGCTCCAACATCACTCTATAACTCTTTCATTTTTCATACTGTAGAGGAGAGGGAAGAGGAAATTGTTTACTCATTTAATCACAAAGGGAAAACCGAATCCTTTGATCTCTCATTACACCATCCCACACACTGGAAGCCTCCACGGTTAAAAGACTAGTTAAGTCCCAGGTCTCTGCCACTCTCAGAAAATTAGCAGTCCCTTTGGAACAATTAAGAGGATCCTGGAGAAGATGGTCCAATCATGTCAGGATTCCCTGCTCCTATCAATCCTAGTCTAACTGTTTATTCAGTTTTCTGTGTCTTTTTCACTTCATCATCCTCTACTAGTTTGAAATAACAGTCTTGCTGTGGGGATGTGTATTATAGAAGCTTCATCATGCCGGGTTCCGCGGCCTTCGGACGTTCTCTATCTTACTAGCGTGAGCACCTCTATTATCCTTTTATTTTGTCCTTTGAAATCAACGGATGAATACTGTTATCTGTTTTGAACAGCAATTGCAGAACTATCACAACAAGCTGATGGATGCTTGTTGGATTCACTGGGCTACCATGGGGAATGGCAATGATCAAGAGCAAGAAATATGTCAGAGTTTAGGGCCAGAGTTAAATTTAGAAATATGAAGCAGTAAAACATATTTTACAGTTTTATGTTTTTTTACTTTTATTTTTTATTTTTTTAGCTTCCATACATGGGGTGAGCCAATGTGGCCCCTAAGAGATAAAGATGTTTCCCTTTATTATGCCTTTTTTTTTTTTTTTTGAAAATTCTGTTTATTGGAAAGTTTTTGTTTTAAGTTTTGGGCATACACAGGCTTGTGAAATGAACATAAACCACTAGTTAGTTGCCAGCCTAAAACGAATACCCGTAACTGAAAAAGCTCACGACCTCCCGCCTTCCTGGACTCATGGGATGGGATATGCACATTGATCCTACAATACCCTGCTAAACAGTTTCATAGATATGCCAAGTGAGGGTAAGGAAAAAACATGCATAGCCAATACCTAGACACATAAGAGATCCCCAGACTGTCCGGAGATAGTTCATTGGGATGCATTAGATTAATCCGACTGAAGCCAGATACCCTTTATTATGTCTTTTTTTTTTTTTTATTCTGTTTATTGGAAAGTTTTTGTTTTAAGTACAAAACAAAGCCTTTTGGGCATACACAGCCTTGTGAAATTAACATAAACCACTAGTTCGTTACTAGCCTAAAACGAATACCTTTAACTGAAAAAGCTCACGACCTCCCGCCTCCCGCTTTCCTGGACTCATGGGATGGGATATGCAGATTGAGATTGATCCTACAATACCCTGTTTCATAGATATGCTAAGTGAGGGTAAGGAAAAAAACATGCAACCATGCATAGCCAATACCTAGACACATAAGAGATCCCCAGACTGCCAGGAGATAGTTCATTGGGATGCATTCGATTAATCCGACTCAAGCCAGATACCCTTTATTATGTCTTTAAAGCTAAATTCCAAACAAACTGCTAAATGCACACTTGAAATACATACGGTAAGCTTTATATTATAACTGCTGATGGATATATAGTTCTGTCCTCCTAGTCCTGACATTCACACATCTGTGAAACAGTACATGCAGTCTGGTGATTTTACTTTTTTAGAGGTCATCTCTCTGCTTTCCTCTCCTGTGAGTACATGTGAATTCCGGACATCTGATTGGTTGCAAGTACTGCCTTTCCCTCTCCCAATATGAGTGCTGCTGCTTTATAGGATATTATAAGAGGATAATCTTGGGTCAAATTCAGTTATTTCAGTAATGTCTTTGCATTTAAAAATAGGCTCCTTTTTATAGATTACCATATTCATTTTTCTTATGTATATCAGCCTGAAGTTTAGCTTTAATGTGGACACCAGACTTCTTTGGTTTGAGTGGAAAAGAGTCAAGAATCTCTTGTCTATGCTTCTTAGGAACCTAATTGTTTGGAAGACATAACAGGGAATAAAAGGAACCTTCTTCAGAGTGAAGGAATGGTCCCACTTTGACAGCATTCACTGGAATAGTTGTCCCTATTGAGAGTGCTCCTTATACAGGCGGTCCCCTAGTTACAAACATCTGACTTACAGACGACTCCTTCTTACAAATGGAGGGAGACAACAGGAAGTGACAGGAATCTTCCCCTAGGAAGGGAAATTCACTCCTGTAAGAGTTATTATGGGAAAAAGGGGTCTCCACTGATGCTTTATCACCAAGGTTTGTTTCCACAACAACTCAAAATTTTCAAAATCCAATTATCATTGGGACAGGAAGTGAGGTGAAATCTTCTGACAAGAAACATAGACAGCAAAACAAACATTACAGGGGTGTTACCCCTTCCCTATGCTATCCAAAATGCTTAGAAATAGTTTTTTTTGGCTGGAGCTACACTTAAAAAATGTACTGTTCCGACTTACAAACAAATTCAACTTAAGAACAAACCTACAGATCCTATCTTGTTTGTAACCCGGGGACCGCCTGTATTATAGTAACAACTCTACACTTTTAGATTTCCCCTAATTTTCTGTCTATTACAACCCTTTCTTTGAATCCACACTTTTTTATGGTGTTTTCAGTATAACTGCCATATGCACATACTGTATGATTCTTGATTCCTGTATGTGAACTCTTTAGTAATTCAGAATTGATAAAGTATGAAGAGAGTGGGGAAAAAACATCACAGTATAACAGGATCATTCTCTGTTCTGTGCGGCTTGTATAATATAGAGCACGTAACATATAATGTAACATTTTGAAGGGTGTCTGACCCAAGCCCTCTATCCGTTCTTCTATTAGAAGGAAAATAGGGAAGGGTGTTAAAGTGGAGCGCCACCCAAAAGGGGAAGCTCTTCTTGTCTGCCCCCTCCGCTGCCACATTTGGCACCTTTTGGGGGGAGGGGGGAGCGGGTACCTGGTTTGCTGCAGCAGCAGCACCCGATAGCCAATTTAAAAATCTGCTTGTGTTAGAACACCATTGGTTTCCCGGACAGGTAAATGTGTCCTAATATTAAAAGTCAGCAGCTATAGCATTTGTATTGGCCAAAGTAAGCCAGTGTCACTGACCTCATGTGGCCATATTAGGTCACTGATGTCACAGGTATCCCTGCCCTTTTGTCTACATGTCCCATGCAGCTGAATGGGCAGGCACTCACTGCTTCCTCTGGATTCAGACAGAATCCATGCTCATCCCTACAAGTGAGAATAAAGGAAAAAAGTCTGATAAAAAAAAACAAATGCAGCCACCACATCTAAGTACTGGTAACCCGCAATATATTAAATTTTTGCTCTTGGGTATAGATACACTTTTAACATTCTCTCTTTCTCTGTTGCTGCCTTTAATATACTGGATAACATTGTCATCATTTCTTTACTGTGTTTCTATTTGCAGGCAGCTGTCCAAGCCTTACGTCCAGAGTACAAAATTACTGTCCCCCAGAGTAAGCCACTGTCACCAGGGGAGATCCTGGGCTGCACTTCCCCACGCCTGGAGGTGCCCGTGGATGCTGTTGTGTAAGTAATGAGAATTTCCAGCTATACCGGATGGTAACATGCAGCTTGCACCATTAACTACATTAATGACTCAGTGTTTCCACCGCGTCTTGTGAATACCGAACTTAAACACAGAAAATGTATGCAAATAAGGTCATAGTGTACTCTACCGATCCATGTATTGTGCGGTGTAAAATAATGTTTCCCTGCACAGTTATTATTAAGTAAGTGGTTTACGCCGGTGCCATTTAATACCTATGTTGATTAACATAATGCTCAGTAAGTGGAGCTTTTTGCCTTTTGTGTTTTCTTTAATGCATTCTGAATATGATTTTTGTTAAGTTTTGGCTTATTGTGTTTCCTAGCTCCTATGCAGTAATTTTCATTTATATTTATTTGAGTTTGGAATCTCATTATAATTTTAAGTATGCCAATATATTCCACTGAGCTCTAGAATGGGGTGTGAAGACAATACAAATAATTATGGTGCAGCAGTGGGTGAATACACTTAGTAATATGCGCTTTGCTTAGAATTCCTCGCAATGTTACATGCAAAATTTGTAATGCTACTGTTCCGCTATTCTCTGGCTGTTAGGATAGACAGATAATACCAGACACAAGGGGAAATGACTGGGGAGTCCTGGGCATATTGAATAATTAGAGTGTCCTGCCTCTGTGAAAGTGTTTATTAATATAGGAAGTGAAAATGCGTAGCAAATTCTTAGAGCAAATGGCCGCAACCAGTGATTAAAACAGGTCCCAGTAATAGTATGCGAGTAGATTATATACAGAGTAACATTATAATGGGTGAATACCAATAAGATTTATTTTATTCATTTATATAAAGCATACAAATTCAGCAGCTTTTACACAGTACATGCCAGCCTCTGCTTGCAATATAAAGTGTGCCTAAACCTAAGAACAAAAATGTAATACATTGCAGTGTACCAGTCCTTTTATCCTGTAGCTGAAATCGTTTTATTTTTCACCCTATGATATTGCCAGTAATGCACTTCTTGTACTAGGTTGGCAGTGCTCACTCACTGCATTGTTTCCCTAGACTGCCTGCTCTTGGTTTGGACTACAGACCCCTTCCCTCTATCCTAGTTTACATAACATAGTAGGGAGGTGATCTTTAAAACGCAGAATGAACTATGCAGAGCTGATAACCATGGTAATTGTCAACAGTACATTATAGGTATTTTTTTTACAAGCTTAAAGTAGTTGTAAAGTATCAAGGTTTTTCACCTTAATGCATTAAGGTGAAAAACCTTCTGTGCTGCTACTCCCCCCGGACCCCCTCTTTTTTGTTTCAAAAGATTTTATTGTGTTTTCAAGAAGAACAAGTACAAGACCCCCTCTTTTTTATCTGAGCCCAATCCAGAGATGTGAATGAGTGCAGCGGCTCCAGCCGCTCTCTCTCTTTTCATTGGACAGATTGATAGCAGGAGCCATTGGCTCCCGCTGCGTTCAATCAATTCCAGTGACACGGGGGTCAGGGCCGAGTCCCGCTGTCTGTGTCAATGGACGCAGTAGCTGGACTCGGAGCAAGCCTTCACGGGAGCCCCCAGGGAAATTGGCTTTCCGTGGGGGCACCCGATGAAGAGGAGGGGCCTGGAGCACTGGCAGGGCACCCTGGAAAAAGAGGATTAGAGATGCTCTGTTAAACAATTGTATAGAGCAGGTAAGTATAGGCATATTTGTTATTTTTATAAAAAAAAAAACAATAAACAAGCGTTTACAACCCCTAATGGATTCATGACAGAATTAATATGTATGTTTTGCTCTTTTCTGAACAGCTATAACAAAAACACTTTCAATGGTATATTTAACAGACCGAAATTTAGAAATTAGGATAAGTTCATTAATCTCAAATCTCACTATACTCAAACATAGTAAAAGCCGCGCTAAAAAACATAATACATCTAGTGTACAAACACTCATAAGTAAAGTGCTAGTGCAAACTGTAAATAAAGTAAAACAGTGCCAGTGTTAATTCGTAATATCCAAAAAGTGCCAGTGTCCATTAATTGTGCAAATGTGCAAACATAAGAGTTGGGTGTCCCAACGGAAAGTGTCCAAAATCTTATTCCTTCTCCAGAATGTGCAAAAGAAATGCTCTTTGGTTCAACTTCCACCACCACTCAAAAGAATCCCCATGCAGGTGATCACGCTGGAGGCTTACCAGATGGTTGTATATCAAACGCCTGTTAATCAATCAGCCTCATCCCAGGCTTCTCACAGCTTATGATCCACTCCTTCCAGGGTCACTCGGTATAGGTATTTAAATAGAAAAAAGATTCCTCATAGTGTATCTCTTTTGACCATTTATTCAATACAAATACCAAGATATGCTTACATCAAGTTTAAAAAAAATCGCATTGCACAAGATCCAATATCCTCTACCGTTTGCTGGTCCTCGTCTCTCTCTCTCCCTCCCGACGAGCGTCCCAGCTTCTGGTATGCCTGTTGTGTGTCTCTTCGGGCTGCCGTGTAGCCACGCCCCTAACGTTTCGTCATTACCGCCAAGAGGATAAGTTCATTGTTAAGTTTTATATACTGTAATCTTAAGCCTAGTACACACGGGCCGAATGTCGGACGACATTGGCTGGTTCAATAGAAACAGTCCTACATTTGGCCCGTGTGTACGGCAGCCGGTCCAACAGAAGGCCGGCCGTTCTGCTGAAGGGTCATAACCAAAAAAGGTCTGCCAGCCAGCTCCTGTTTAGCACTCTCTGCCAATGGCTGCTGTGCTACTGTGTTGCCCCCCCCCCCCCACAATAGCACAGCAGGGGAAATTACTGTACTAACATCAAATTGTTAGTACAGTGCCTCCGACCTCAGATGTCAGTAGGGTAAACAAGGCTTTAATGTCTCTACCATAGTCATGTAGAGATGTAAGCCATATAGACAGTCTTGGGTAGGACACAACCTTGTCTGTTTTCAGAGGAAGATAACACCATGGAGATAGTATACTTGGTATCGCTAAACACTTTGAGGAATGGAGTAAGACCCCTTTCACACTGAAGCGGCAGTCGCTTTTGCGGTGCTTTAGCTGCGCTTTTTGGGCACTAGCGGGCCGATTTTTTTAAGGTCACATGGCAAAGTGACCTAAAAAAAATGGAAAAAAGACCAGTTTTGCGGCGCTTTTAAGGCGCTTTGGAAGCGCTGCCCATTCATTTCAATGGGCAGGGGCATTTTGGGAGCGCTATTTATTTCGCTCCCAACCAGCCCCAAAGATGCTGCTTGCAGGACTTTTTCTAACGTCCTGCAAGTGCACCACCCCAGTGTGAAAGCACTCATTCAAATGAATGGGAGGCAGTTTTCAGGTGCTTTTTCAGAGGCTATTTCTAGCTCTAAAACGCCTGAAAACTGCCTCAGTGTGGAAGGGGGCTAAAGCTGCTTTATTACTGTATCAGACTTACTCTGTAAGGAACGGTCAGGTAAGAGCTATGATTATGTCTAAGAAGAAGAGAAGTAATATAATATAATTAGTGAATTTATTTGGGGTAAGATTTTAGGTTTGAATAGTTGCATTTGATTGTTACACTGGCCATTACAATGGTTTGCAGTGAAAGCTATAATCAAGCTGAAAATCAGTGGGTGGAGAGGCAAGAAAAGGTCATTGTAGAAATTGCTTTTCCTTTCAGTTTGTTGTAATAAATGAGCGGAATTTGGGAGTTCTTTCCTTCTTTTTCATCTTTACTCATAGGCGTGCCCAGGGAGTGTGGCAGGTATGCCTGGGCACACCCTAATCACTCTGTGCGGTGCCAATTCCCCATACTGCCTGGGCTTTCCCCTGTGTAGCGCCCCCCCCCCCCCCTGCTGCAGGGGATGAAATCTTTTCCTTCCCTGGTGATTTACTGTGTGACTAATAGGGGAAGGGGGTGAGAGGTAGGACTTTGTAGGGGACGTCGTCCCCCCCCCCCCCCGCGATGTGTCCCCTTTCGGGTCCGTCATACCCCTTAACCGTGGCGTGTCTCACTAATCCCACACGGGTCCGTATGGACGGTGTGAGGGACCCGTGCGGATACTCATTTCTACTTTTTCTTCCTTTCTTGAGGGTTTAAGGCGAGTAAATAATGTTGTTTGACTTTCCTTTTCGTTAAAGATGTTACTGGAAAAGAACGGAGAGGTGGGTGACTAAAAGTCGAACTAATATCGAAAGTGACGTTTGGTAACATTACCGGTCACATTGTTAGTTTACGTTGATAAGTTTGGATTTTAGAATGGGGTTTATTTAAGTGATTAATATAATATAATGAAGAGAAGAAGAATCTGTATTAGTATCGAGAATGGACTGGCAAGGAATGTCTCATTCAGACTATGT
>BLSH010116917.1:871591-884183 GCA_018402905.1 Glandirana rugosa | reverse complement strand
AGGGAGTGTGGCAGGTATGCCTGGGCACACCCTAATCACTCTGTGCGGTGCCAATTCCCCATACTGCCTGGGCTTTCCCCTGTGTAGCGCACCCCCCACCCTGCTGCAGGGGATGTTTCAGGATGGAGAGTGGGGGAAGGGGATAATCAGTGTGTCATTTAGTGGTCCCTTCCTTTTCTAAATGAATATAGTGAACACACTCACTCACTACGTTGAACCATAACTGAAGCTGTGTTTACTATGCAGGGTCATTCCTCAACACCAGTAGAATGATACCTAGTCTTCCCTAAAGCCACTGATAGTGTAGTTAGAGCTTATCTGTTAGGCACTCCCATAGCATGAACCCCACAATGGCCTTTCTGGTGGCAGCTAGCAGGTCACCCATACCAAGGTGGGTACAAAGCTTTAGCAGGATTGTAGTCAAGATCACACCAGAGTTCAGTTACCAAGAAAAATTACTACTGATGTTTGCTTTCAGTGGTTTATAATTCACCAAAAAACAAATATGAAAGTGAGGTAAAGGCAGGCAGCGGTCGTACAAGATCAAGATCAAGATGAAGATCAGACAAGAAAGCCAGCTCAGAAACAGAAATTGATTTGTGATTCAGTCAATGTTCAACCACAGCCAAGACTTGGAGACTCTATAATGGACCCTGGAGGAATGTCCCCTTAAAGCAGTGGTTCTCAACTCCGGTCCTCGGGACCCACCAACAGGCCAGAGTTTAAGTATTACCTTGGGGAGATGCAGACTAGAATACTTCAATCACTGAGCAGCAAATGCTATCACCTGTGATGTATTTCAGTTATCCTGCAAACCTGGCCTGTTGGGGGGTCCCGAGGACCGGAGTTGAGAACCATTGCCTTAAGGACTAAAAGCCTATAGCAGGCCCCTGCTCTGGCCAATTCAGGATTGGTCTTTAAATGTAACCCCATTCACAAAGGCAAAAAGCCACCTACAACAGTGGTTCTCAACTCCTGTCCCCAGGACCCACTAACAGGCCAGGTTTGCAAGATATTTGAAATACATCACAGATGATATAATTTGCTGCTCAGTGATTGCAGTATTCTAGTCCGCATCTCCCCAAGGTAATACTTAAAATGTGGCCTGTTAGTGGGTCCTGAGGACCGGAGTTGAGAACCACTGACCTACAACAATACAAGCTGGCACAGAGAATTCTTCTATTGTATCATGTCAACTGAGCCTTGTTTTCTTGGATGATATGTGCTCAGTTATGATATGATGATTGACCACATATTATATTAAAACTTCAACATGTGTCTGATTGTTTTACATGGGGCAAAAGGCAACATAAACATTGTTCGGATAAAGGGCTGTTTTTTCCCTGCAACTGCATGGGCTTAAAGTGGTTTTAAAGTCAAAAGTTTTTTTACCCGAAGGCTCTATGCACACTAGTATTTTATTAAGCTCCTAGAAGCTGTTACTAGCATTTTATTTTCTGGAGGCTAAATAGTATTATCCTATGTGTCCATGCACACTACTTTAGGTAATTCGAGTTTTTTTGAGATTCAGCGTCTAGGAGCAGAAAAATGTTTTTGTAGAGTTTCTTGAAGTGTTTTTCCAGCAGAAACGCTACTAATAGTGTGTTTTGAGCTTTTTTTCCCTTTTTTATTAGCAAAAAAGCTAACGCTCCTAAACGCTCTTAAAACGCTACTACAAAAATCTATTACCAGCATTTTTTTTCCAGCGTTTTTTTTAGCTTATAAAAAATGCTCGTGTGCATGAAGCTGAATACCCATTTTACCCTAATACATTCTCACCACTTCCCACAATTCCTCCATCAACACAGTCCTCCGATAATCGCAAGTGAATCCAGCAGGCTGGTTGTACCCAAGTTGATTGATCGATCAACTTGGTACATTCAGCCTGCCCACACACGGTTCGAATCTTGGCTGATTCCTGCTGATTCAAACCATTTATGGCGGACCTTATCCTACCCACTCCCATCCCTATACAGTTACATGAGCCATAAGCTTCTGCTACTGTCAAACTCCTGTGAGGAGTGAGAAGAGGCATGGCTTACAGGTGCCATGTGTGTCTATGGACACACGCAACCCGGTTTGGGAGTGCACACACATGGGTGCCTCCTAGCACTCAGCTTGCTAAGGGAGGCACTCAGTGGAGGTAGAAACTGACAGGGCTGGCAAGTAAAGGGCCTTTCTTTAGTATCACTTTAAAAGAGAAGTAAGGACAAGTTTTTTTTTTCCCATACTTCTCTTCTGGGTCACAGGAGTGCACTTATTTGTGCACTCCTGTGACCCAGATTCAGCCAATAGTGGCTAAAGCTGTCAGCTGATGCCACAGAGCCAGTCTGTAAGGATCCCAACCTTAAAATCTGACCAGCAGCTGGCTCAGCCTCTCAGTGTGCCTCTGAGAGCCTGAGCCAGCCACTCCCACCCCCTCCACAGGAGGGGCGGAGCAGAGAGAAGGTGACTGACAATCATTGCTCTCTGCTCAGTGAAGACCGAGAACTGAGTGATCAGCAGTTATATGATTGCGCAGTTCTTGGTCTTAGAGCCGGCAGGGGACAGTTTCAGCATCAGCATGATGCTGCAGCCAGATTTTTGAGTATGTGTGCTTGTTTTTTGCTATCCCCCACATGTCTCCTTGAATGTTATTTGGCCAGTTTAAAAGCAAACATTGCAAATCAAGTGTTCTTTAAAGGAAACCTGTTATGTGGAAATTTGGAGTCTGTTACTGGCAGTCTGTTACTGGCAACGTAACCGTTGCAAGAAACCATGATGGGCCCCCCTGACACCCCCCCCCCCTCCATCTGAGCCCCATGGACATCCTCCCAGAAATCTGCCTCCCATGTGTCCCCAGGGACATGCATACAGCGCTCCTTTTCCATGTGATCAGCTGATCACATGTAAACAGACTTGCTGGTTAGCCTCAGCCCTTTCCTCCCGCGCTGTGTCTGGGTGAGGAAAGGAGAGCTATTAATTGGCAATGTCAGTAAATTGTTTACACTGATAATTATTGGCTCTGAGGAAGAGGCTTTGGCCTCGAAACGCGTAAGCCAGCCTGCATAGGACACCATCAGCGTACGGTGGAATGGATGCGTAACTGAAACGTGCTCTAATGCCATTTATCTGAACTCGTTTGTGAGTATGTTTTTATGATTTTTAGTAAATTCTTTGTTGCTGGGGATAAAGCGCTAGGCCAGTGCGCCCTTGTGTGTTTTTTGTTCTTTCCGCTGATAATTAGTGCCCTGATCATCAGCGCCGCCTATCGGCGCTCATCAATGCCGCCTATCAGTGCCCATCAATCCCACCTATTAGTGCCTCCTGTCACTGCTCATCAATCCCGCCTATCAGTGCGCATTAATCCCACCTATCAGTGCCCATTAGTGCATCATCTCAGTGCTCATCAATGCCACCTTTCAGTGCAACCTATCATTGCTCATCAATGCCACCAATGGGAGAGGACAGGACAGGCGATCTGCTCCTTCTCCCCAGGACTCTTTCCTCCTGTATGTGCACTGTGGGAAGTCAAGTGTGACTGTGAGCTAAAGAGCACTTCCCGCTGACTCGCGGAGCACACATGAGAGGGGAGGGGGGGGGGGGGAAGGAGCAGATCGCCTGTCCCGTTGTCCCCTGTCCTCTCCCATCCCATGCGAGAGAGAACGGAGGATGAGAGAGAACTATTAATGCGACTCTGAGCTCTTCCATGAGAGAGACGCTCTCAGCCCATTGACGTGCAACTAGCAACCCTGCTGGGGCCCCCTGACAGTGGTCGAATGCCAGGGCCCGGTTGCAAGTGCGACTGTTGCCACCCTGGTAATTCCGCCACTGGTAACTGGTGACCTTTTTCTCCAAAGAATGTTGGTTGCAATCTGCTAATGACCTGGAACACGTTACCCACAACAGTTTAGGAGCTCTATGAATTTCTGGCTGAATCAATATATATTTTAGTGTACTTTCTGTATTGTACATGTATTACAGAGATCTACTAAGCCAAGACAGAAAAGTAGTTGAATGACAGGATCTCCACTGTGCATTCACAGTACACGATGCACTGTGTGAGAATAGTAATATGAGGACAGAAGGAGTGGGCGAGCCATTTTTTATTTTTTTTATATTACTTCAGTTAGTGAGATTTGGGATCATTTTCACGATGTTTGTATACTGTGCAATTATTACTAGGATACTATAATGAAAGCTGGCCATTATGCTTTATTCCGAACAATTGCGCCGCAGCTTGACCATGAAAAATAGACAGCTAAATTATGGAGCAATAAAACTCTTTAGAAGTTTGGCTGTGCGGTGTTCTTAGTGTAGCTTTTCTTTCTCTACATTTTTGGGGAGGGAGGTGTCAGTCCAAGCTTCAAAGGGAAAATATGTTGCAGTATAAGCACACTATATTTACAGCATGCGTTTCTACAATGGTGTTGGTGAAATATAGACATAAGGAACACATAAGTATCTTTTTGTGTAGCTGCCAGATGGCTTACAGGAAAATTAAATGGATTTTATGCTTCCCTTTGGTTTAATGCTGATTGTTGCATTTCTAAGTAACTGTACGGGGAACGTCAACTAACAACCCTCCTAGGATAATTTGGACATGGAGGATTCCATTCTCTTCTGAACAATGACAGAGACCAGCATTGCACAGTGTATACATGATTTAGTAGACTGAAGGTCATCCAAATAGCTGTGGCTCACAGACTGCTATTACAACTGCTCAGATTGCAGGTCTACAAGGCAAAACTAAAATAACTGCGCTCACATGGAAAAAGGAAACTTCAAGTAGAAGAAGGCGTTCTGTTTAAATATATGGAAGGGGCCTGAGTGATCCGAGAAAGGTGTAAATCCAATTTGGTGGATATCCTGTTAAAGTGAATAGTCTGGATACACAACCATGTTTGGTGTTGGGCAGTGAACCGTATGGCACACATGGTAACTTGTTCATTACACTTCTACAGTACTAAAATGCCATTTCAGTCTTCCCTGCTAGTGCCTGACAAGAGCAACATCGGTTTTCTATCATCTAGTGTTTCCATCACAGGATCGTAGCCTCCTGCTAGAATAGAATTTACATGAGTTTGTCCGTTCCTCATGCAGCTGCTCTACCATAGGAGTGACTGTGTTGCCATCTGCCCATTTCATGTTGGGGCCTGTTTTTACCATAGCAATTTTGATTCTGTGATTTCTAGTTTATATGTGTTTTGCATTTGGCTTGCTGCCTGCAGCGCCATCGCAGACTGTGGTTTGTGAATGGTGAGGTGCACAGAGGGGATGCTGCATGAGGCCACTGATGGTGTCAGTTGCAGCAGCCTTGCTGGTATCAGCAAGGTGCTGGAAGTAAAATCTAGGACATTTTTTTTTACAATGCAGTAAAGAAAAGTATGGGAATTAAAAAAAAAAAAAAAACGTACATACTTCTGTGCTGCAGTATTGATGTGTTGCAGCAGCTGTCCTACGTCAGCTCAAAGACCAAGAACTGAGAAATGTGAGCAGTGCTTAGGTCTTTTGGGAAGCAGTGACAGTCCGTAGTGTCAGTGACCATTGGCTCTCATCTCTGCCCTTCTAGAACTCACTGGAGCATTGAGCAGGAGAGTGGGCAGGCGCAGCTAGCTTTAGTTAGGCAGCTAGATGGATCCCAACAATATGGTTGGAATACATCTACAGCCTAGAGTGGCTCTGTGACATCAGCTGACAGCAAAGTATAGCTTAAAGCGGTAGTAAACCCATGCATTTAACAGGTTAAAAACCAGTCACATTTCCAGCACGTGCCGGAAATGTAACGCTCCCATTGGTTGTGCTCTAAACCAAACTGTCAAACCATCCAATGGCTGGTGTCATAGCTGATCACATGTGCAGCATCATGGCAGTTGTAGATTAAACAGAGGCAAAGATGGCAGCTTCCTTGGCTGAAAATGATAGGAGGGTTTACTACCACTTTAACTCTGGGGCATAGGAATGCAAAAGCAAATGCACTCTTGTGATCCTGAGTATTGCAAAGAAATATTTGGCCATACTTCTCTTTTAAGTAAAGAATAATAAAACATAGGTTTACAAAGAGTTATGTGGACATGACCAGGGACTCAATAAACATGGCACCAACATGTTTCAGTGTAGGGAGCCTCAATGTCCACAAGATGGCGGGTCATGCACTTTCCCAAAACCACAAGCAATCAAAAAAATTGGTTGCCACACTGGAGGTCCACAGACACTGTCTGTCCTGTGTCCGTGTCTGTGGACCTCCATTGTGGCAACCAACCTTTTGTTTGCTTGTGGTTTTGGGAAAGTGCACCAGTAAGTGCTTGAACCACCATCTAGTGGACATTGAGGCTCCTTACACTGAAACTTGATTTATTATTGAGGTCCCTTATCCCCCTCTGTGGGTGATGCGGTTTGATTGGGATGACTCCCCTGGTGTTCAGTACATGGGGCCCATGTGGACAGACACCTATCATTTTTCGCTCTGGTTTTAGTTCTACCACAAGGTGCAACTTTTGGAGTGAACCCTTCATGCTTTCCTTTGAAGAAGCCAGATATAGCAAAGCATGTCGGAAATTTAAGCGTGGTGTTGACTAAATGCTATACATATCTGAGCAATAATACCAAATGGTTCTAAATACAGAGTCAATAAAATACACCACTGTCTCCAACAAAGTCTAGTCTCTGCTCAGCGCCAGACTGACACCGTCTCCTTTAAAGCACAGAACCGTATGCAGCTGCTGAATAGTCCGTATCAAAAACGTTCCAATACACTTCAAATTCAAGGAGCACACGAACGTGTGCAAACAAAGGATTTACACATCTCTTTGAATATATATAAGGTTATTCGGAAGCGCTGCTGTGGGAGTACGTTCGTGTGCTCCTTGAATTTGAAGAATACCAAATGGTTGTACAAATGTTTTTTAATATAATTGTTTAAATAAATATTAAGGTTTTTAACCCAACACATTTTGTTGTATCATGTGATTGAGCACCTATAAAGTCCCTTATCCTTTCTATTTTTGAAATAATAAAACATAAACTGCAAAGCTTGGAAGATACTTACAATGAAACATTTGGTAACATGGTGGTGCTTGGTGCAAGGGGGGTGCTGAGGCTACATAGAGAAGCACAGGATCTGTAGGAGGAGTTCTATACTCCTCTCTGCTGCTGACTGCTAAGACACAGTGGGGGAGGAGATGTTGGGGGTGCCGCAGCTGCAGGAGAGGTGTGAAGGCCACATGAAATGGTCTGGAGGGCCAGATTTGGCCTGCGGGCCTTGTGTTTGACACGTGTCTCAGAGGATACCGGTATGTAAAAAAATAAATGCCTGTATTAAATACCTGTATTAAAAAAATAAATAAACTTACATAAACAGCCAATGAATAAACTGTTCAGTTAGTTTTACCAAGCTGTTTTTATAGGACCTTAAAGTGGTTCTAAAGGCTGAAGGTTTTTTAACCTAAATGCATTCTTTGCATTACTGTAAAAAACCTTTCTTTGCGGCTCTCTCAGCTGTCCCCCTCCTCATTGGCTCAGACACAGCAGCGGGAGCCATTGGCACAGCCAGTGAGGAGGGAATGGGGGGCAGGGCAGAGCAAAGCTCTGTATGCCAATGGACACACACAGCTGGCTTGAGAGCGAGCCCACACGAGTGCCCCCATATCAAGCAACTTGCTATGCTGGGCATCAGCAGGAGGAGCCACGATTGCCGGCAGGGGGACCCCAGATGAGGGGTATCGGGGCTGCTCTGTGCAAAACCCTTGCACAGAGGAGGTAAGTATACCATGTTTGTTTTTTGTTTTTTTGTTTTTAAATTGGCTTTACAATCAATTTAAAGACTTTGGGTGTTAAGAATTAATGTAGAATTTCATCAGTCTGTTAAATACACAGCTGAAATACATACTAAGTATGATTATGGTTTTACCTGGCAGAGAGTTTGAACTATTGGCCAGCCATTCTTGTGAAGTACCCACCTCTACTACTCCATAAGACCACGCTGCTACTTCATAACCATTACAGCCGGTTCACACATAGGCGATCCAAATTCAGGGTCGACTTTACTAGGCAATTTGAACGCGACTTCAGTGTGACTTTGGGCGATTTACAACGCGACTTAAAGCAACCTCCATGCCAGGCGACTTTGCCTGTGGCCAATCAGAAAAGGGAGGGAGGGGGTTGCCTGGGTAATTTGTGGGGAGTACCTTGGTAAATTATTTTATTTTTCCTGTAAAGTCGCTTCAATATAGATGGGGATCAGACTTGGAGGCAACTTCCATTGAATTCTATGAGCACAAATCGGATAGACGTTGCCTCAAAGTAGTACAGGAACCTTTTTTTTTAAGTCAGAGCGACTTCAGTAGTGTACATTAAGACAGCCCTCATTCATTTTAATGGAATTTCTGATGTCAAGCGATTTGGGGAGGCACAAGTCGGAGCACAAGTTGCCTATGTGTGAACCGGCCCTACTGCTCACTGGACTGAGGTGGGGATGCCAATTTACTGTCTACTGAGAAGGCTGTACACTAAGGACAATGCATGCAAGGCCCCATTCACACTTGCAAATGGAGCCATTAGCGATTACATGCAGGAGACCCAAAGGGGGTTCATGGTAACTAGCTGCAAGCGAAGGCCCCATTGAAAGTTACAAGAGGTTGACAGCTTCCGCAGCTACGGTAAGTGCAGAGGCTTGCATATAATCATTCATAGAGTGATTACCTGTGAATGATCAGCCCTGGATGCAAATGTTTGTGTCCAGGGCTAATCGTTCACAGGTAACCGCTGCTTGAGCAGTTACATGCGAGTAGCTATGATTAGCTGCAGGAGCTTCCACCGACAGCTAATCTCCAGAATCCCCTGCTGGATCTCCTGTATGTAATTGCTAAAAACTCCATTCGCAGGTGTGAATGGGGCCTAAGTCACAAAGTTGGCTGTGCAGAATTACAAATCCATTTGAAACCAAAACAGTAACCATATGTGTTTGAATTGTGTATTTAGCTGCTTGACTGGTGTTTCATGTACACGAGGAAGAATGAATGTGTATATTTCATGTACTATGAAGTAAGAAAAACGTAATTTGTTATTTTGCCAGCCTTTTCTCTTGTTCAGTTTATCATACGTGCCGAAGGGGTAACACACTGAGAAGTGAATTGGTGCTTACAGCTTCCTGGAAGTACTCCTGGGAAGCATGTTTGGTTATTCTATAAGAAATAGTGACACTTTGCACAAAGTAGATAAACAGGGAATACGGCATAGCAAGAATTTCAATTATTCAGAAAAATGACTGAGAGCAGTAATACATAATTTTATATATGTCTCTTAGGCCTTAAAAGCGCAACAATTTCTGTAAGTTGAAGCGTCAGCTCTACCACCGGAAATGTTTTTTTTTTAGTCCGGTTTTCCTTATATGCCATTACATGAAAAATCTCCCATTTGTATGCTGTCAGCTAATGCTGTAAATGCTGAATACAGATGAGGCCTTTTCTCTTCTCTGAATATATTTTTCTACATAAAAGCCTCAGTCACTGTGGTACTTGTATTGTAAGGTTCAGAAATTGTGCACCTAAAATGAGATAGGATGCCAGCTGGTAGAAGGGATTTTGGACACCTGCAATAGTTTGCTACTTTTTGGTCAAAAGTAAGGCACACCCCAGTGTACACTACAATGCACTGGAAGCCTCAGCAACCTATTCAAAAGTCTGCAGTGTGAGAATGTGAAGGGGGCAAGTTGCATACTGCAGGTACAAATCAATTACAGACTAGCTGAAGCTTCAGCTGTATGAGTATATTTGTAAATCTCTAGTGTTATATGTCTGCCAGGACAAGGGGTGGGCAGGAGGGGCAGCTGCCCTGGGCACTGTGGTATCATGTGAGGTGGAGGGGCACCAAAAAGAGATTGGGGGGAGGGGATTTGTCTTACGAAGGGGAATTTGGAGGGTGGCAGGGGGTAAGAATTGTTCTAGGTGGGCCAATTTAGGGAGGTGAGCTAGGAACGGTGATTTGGGGGAAGAGGGTGGAGGGGCACAATTGGCATGTTCGCCCTGCGCTCTAGATGACCTTGTCCGACCACTGACTGGGACTTACACACTGCACCAAATTAGAGCTGCACGATTAATCGTTAAAGAATCGAGATTGCGATCATAAAACAGCATTTCTACGATTCAGTACAGTGCCATCCACTGCTCACTGCTGACAACTGTCAAAAAAAACCCCAAAAGCAGGCAGCCTGTCAAGTCACAACATCGCTTAGGTGGAGATCGAGAAACATTGTAACATTTAGTTCTTTTAGATCAAAGGGATGAACTTTGTCTGTAAATGAGGGCAGTTTAACCACACCAAATGCAGACAATCTGCTTTCAGGGTACTGTGTATGTTCTGGTATGCATGTAAATAATGGGATTTGTGAATATACCTGTATAGCCGTGGCTTCAGCCAGTTTGTGATTGATTTGTATAGGCTTGCTGTGTGAGGCTGTGCGATTCACCTGACCTTTCCGAGCAGAGAGATACAGCCAAATGTGCACTATAGGACCATCTTGCAACTGTGTTCAAAGAGGCCTT
Organism: Glandirana rugosa; assembly: GCA_018402905.1. NCBI lineage: Eukaryota > Metazoa > Chordata > Amphibia > Anura > Ranidae > Glandirana > Glandirana rugosa. Next base: position 873,663 of record BLSH010116917.1, on the reverse strand, counting down.
AATGCCTAAGCAGCACATGCTCACCTTTCCTCCCCACTTCTATGGATGGTGTAACATGCAACTTAGCTTCCTTCCTCCCAAGTGGTTTTGCTGGTGATTGGCCCAGTGCTGTCACATGGGGTGAAAAGAGTCCTTAGTTTTCTGGAAGCTCTGAGTAGAAAGACTGGATCTTACACAGGGCTACACAGGAAAGCAAAAGTAAGCATAAGGGGGGCAGTGCAGAGGACCTAAACTTTGGAAACCGTGCCCCAAAAAAGCAAGCATAGGGCAAAAACGTTTAATGACTGGTACTGCCTGTAGGCTCCCTGAAGCTGATTTTGTTTCACCATTTTTGCCTTACTTTGTCCTGCACTGTCCTTGTTTGGAGGTACAGGGCTTTGCTTCTTCATGCCATTGCTTCCCACCAATCACTGATGACTGGTGGCGTAATATTCGTTAAGCAGCAGGATAGGTGGAGGAAGCACAGATCCACAGAATGAATGAAGCTAAAGCAGGAAGATCCTTGCGCTACAGATTTCTGTCCAGCAAGAAGCACAGTGAGCAACACAGTAGTAACATCACCAGATGACACTTTAAATCTTGTAAGGCGGTCAAAGGCAGAAGTGACTCGGACAATCTCACCGTACAGATATACAGCTATGATGCTGTGGGCACAGGACTGCCTAGGCATAGGAAATGCATCGCTATTTTCAGGAGGAATTCAAGAGAAAAGGTACATTTTCAGGGCACTGATTGGGCACAATTAAAATTCCTAGAGGTTTTCTATAAACAGATCATAATTTTTGCAGTTTTAATTTATTTTAAAGTGAACCTACTACCTTGCCCTGCATGATCACAGCAGAAGTTTGCTTTAAGACAAGTTGAATTTTGAAAGAAAAAAAAACTTATAGAGATGGGGGTCCTTGTTAGCAAGACCTTTGTCTCAATCACCTCTATCACTGGTCAAGAAGTGAAGGGAAATCCTTCCCAATATAATACAGAAAAAACATAGTTCTGACACAGGGTGCCTACTGCATTTAAAGATATTAAAACATTTTGCCACTGCTTCCAACTGGTTTAAAATTAATTTTAGAAATGCTGCAGCAATGTAGCCCTCAACAAACTGGAACTGGACCTACAAATGTAGCCAATATCATACTGAGACGGTCACCCAAATGTACTCCAACACACATGTGGCTGTACACTTTTCGTAGTTTGTGGTGACATAAAAGTCATTGCACATGTATAGGTAAACACATTGTGCATGCACACCCAGCCTTTACACATAATGCAGATATTATAGTTCTGTGCACCATTCTATACAGTCTCCCATTTTATTATTGACATTAAAATTTAATACTATTGATTACGGTGCAGTGAGTGAAGCTGTTATGGTTAACCAGTACCATGCTGTTAAGATTAAGTGTATAGAAGCTTGCGGAGCAATCATATTGCTCTAATGGAAGTATGCAACAAAGATAAATAGATGTTATTAGATAAACTAGGTGTATTGTAAGAATCAGTATGATATTGTTTAAATGACTTTATGTGCAACTCTTAGGAAATATTCATCAGACACTAATGCAGTACAGGCGGTCCCTGGGTTACAAACAAGATGGGGTCTGTGGGTTTGTTCTTAAGTTGAATTTGTTTGTAAGTCGGAACAGGTACAGTTTTTATGGCTGCTTTCACACTGGAGTGTTTTACAGACGCTATTTAGCTAAAAATAGCACCTGTAAAGCGCCCCAAAAGTCCCCCCCCCAAATCCACCCCAATGTGAAAGCCCTGAGTGCTTTCACACTGGGGCGGTGCGCTAGCAGGACGTTACAAAAAGCCCTGCAAGCAGCATCTTTGGAGCGGTGAGGGGAGCGGTAATATACCGCTCCTCTACCGCCCCTGCCATTGAAATGCATGGCAAGCGCTGCCGAAGCGGCTGCACACCTGTCACGTACCTGGTGATGGAGTCTGGCTTATGCAGGGGTTACCTCTCTTGCGGCCCCGGTTCGTGAGTCCCTGGTAGTGCAGACAGGGAACTCAGGAGCACGGGGGGGCACGAGGGCTGGACAGTCACTGATGCAAGGTAGATGTCCGCT
>BLSH010116917.1:861502-871581 GCA_018402905.1 Glandirana rugosa | reverse complement strand
CCCCAATGTGAAAGCCCTGAGTGCTTTCACACTGGGGCGGTGCGCTAGCAGGACGTTACAAAAAGCCCTGCAAGCAGCATCTTTGGAGCGGTGAGGGGAGCGGTAATATACCGCTCCTCTACCGCCCCTGCCATTGAAATGCATGGCAAGCGCTGCCGAAGCGGCTGCACACCACCTCGGAAGCGCTGAGCACCGGCACTTTTAACCCCTTTTTAACCCTTTGTGGGGGGGTTAAAAGCGCAGCCCTCCCGCCCGCATAGCGGAGCCCTATCGCTGGTAAAACTCCGCTAAAACTAGCGGGGTTTTACCGCGACTCTAGTATGAAAGTAGCCTAAGTGTAGCTCCAGCCAAAACAACTATTTTTAAGCTTTTTGGATAGCATAGGGAAGGGTCAACACCCATGCAATGTTTTTGTTGTCTGTGCTTTTGTTCAGAAGATTTTACCTCACTTCCTGTCCCAATGATAATTGGATTTTGAAAATTTTGGGTTGTAGTGGAAACAAGGATTGGTGATAAAGCATCAGTGGAGACCCCTTTTTCTCATAATAACTCTTACAGGAGTGAATTTCCCTTCCTAGGGGGAGATTTCCTCTCACTTCCTGTTGTCTACCTCCGTTTGTAAGTCGGATGTTTGTAACTAGGGGACCGCCTGTAGCAATATGGAATATAGGGTCAGTTTAACCAACACTAATATTTCTGTTTTTGGTAGGTCCTGGACAGATAAAACACCTCATAGCTCTTTTCATCTCTTAAGCCTCGTACACACGGTGCGACGGTCGTACGACCGGACGTTCAAAATCGTATGTTGGCTGTTGTGTCTCGCATATCGATCGTACGACCAACGTGGTGACGTGCTACGAGTGTATAAAGAGGAAGTTCAGGTGAATGTGATTTGTGAATTAGGAACGTAGGTTTCCCAGAACGGACACTTTCGGCATTCCTGACTTCGGAGCATGCGTGTTTTGCACGTACAACTTTTTGGACCAACTTCTCTGTACACAAGGTACAACAGTCTTACGACCGCTTGTTGTACAACAAAAGTTTCCTAGTCTGCTCATCCAACCTCAGTTGTACGACCGTCGCACGTCGGCTGTTCTAATCGCGTGTACTACCGGTCAGATGATCGTACAGCAACCTGTTGTTTGACCGTTTTCATACGACCGTCACACCATGTGTACGGGGCTTTAGGAATTCAGTTGCTGAGATCTCTGTGATTACATTTCCATGTCTGCACAATTAATGTGATCAGTATGAGGATTTTCCACTCCTCATTAGATGTATTGGTTTTATAATATGGAGAATGCATGAGCAGTGCTGGAACATACAAAAGTGGACAAGAACACCCAAAACTCCCAAGAGGATGTCAGAAAACGGATATGGGAATTAAGGCAGGGAGATCTCACTATTGAAGTATCCAAAATATATAAGAAGCCATCAGCTTCCATCTATAAATAAAATATTACTTTTGAGTGGCTTGACATTTTAATTGGCATATTTCTTTAAAAAAATAGTATATTAATCTTTAGTATAGTTTCAAATGTTTTTTTATCCTTTGTAGCAACAACAGGAAGTTTACCCAAAACGGATTATCCATATACTGTACACTTTGGTGAGCCTCATCACCATCATCATAAGAGAGAACAACTAATCTATCACATGCTGGGCATGAAAACCCAAGCCAGCATATGGACCCGGGAACAAAAAAGGCACCTCTGTCTATGCAGAAAGTGACTGAGGAAAAGAAAAATGAAAAATTCATTTTGTTGCTAGGTTCTAGCTCTCCTAAATGTATCCGTAGTCTGTGGCATCTAAATCTTTTACAACCTTAAAGTAAATATGCAGCCACGTGTCCAAGCTATAGCCATTCAAGCATTTACATCATCTTAACAAGCAGTAAATGAGCTTTAAACCAATCAAATGCTGACCTCCTTAGCTGTTCTGTGAAGTAATCCCATCTTTAGGCTCCATGCACACTGGACATTAAAAAAACATTTTACAAACATCGGTAGCTTTGTAGTGAGTTTTTCAGATTTTATGAGCATTTTTTTAAAATCGATTTTGAGCGTTTTACGCGTCAGCGTTTTTGAGCGTTTTAAGCTTTCATCATTTTTTTGTGGTCAGAGGAACAACTCTTGAATGTGATTTTAGGGCATTCAGACAACAGCCTATCAACGCCACTGCTGATAAATGACAATAAAGTTCTAGCAGAAACACATATTTAATGTTTTTTTTTTTAACAAATCCGCAATGCTTTACTTTTTTACGATCACAATGATAACATGTATATATAAATGCTTAAAGAGTAGTGGTACAGGAAGTCTGGTTTGGTATTATTCCAAACTACACCTAACGTGGCATTCAGTAAAAGCACACAGAGTAGAGTGTTTTGACCCTCAGCTCAATTTGGCCAACACACCTCTTCGGAGGAGCAATTCTAAATGACACCTGAAGCAGATAGCAGCAAAGGCACAGTTGTTCACGAATGAGACTTGCTAGCCACTTAAATTCTTCCACTCCTGAAAACTTGCCATTTACCTGCATTCGGAGACCAGTAGAGGTAGAATAGGACTTTAGGGAAGATGGCAGCCTTTTCCCCCTGTCAGTTTGAAATACATTGCTAGGGACAGCAATAGATACAGAGAAGCTGTCCCATTTGTATTGTCTGTACAGCCATGGCCAGCCTCATCACAAACCGACTGCCTTCAAGTACATCCTGAAGTGACAGGCGAGTACACAGCCAATTGACCACAGCCAATTGACCAATTGCACTATCCTCCTGGATTGCTGCAAGGAGCATTAAAGGGTGTATCTGAACCCCCTGGATATCCACTGGTTCCTTAGGCTCCCCTCTAGCTTGCCTTTTGGATGATCTGGCATTGGGCTGCATAGCAGTAGCTCACATAGGGGTTGATTTACTAAAGCTTGAAAGTGCAAAACTTTAGAGCTGGTTCACACTGAGGCGACTTTTCAGGCGACTTGAGTTGCCTGAGAAGTTGTCTCCATGCAGTGCAATGGAACCGTTCTAATAGAAGCGACTCAGGTCGTTCTGACTTAGAAAAAGGTTCCTGCACTATTTTCGGGGCGACCTCAGCGCGACTTGCATTGACTTCTATGGATAGAAGTCTCCTTGCAAGCCACGCTGAGGTCGCCTAGAGCGGGGCGACTTGCTTCCCCCTGCAAGTCGCGCCGCTTCAGTGTAAACCGGCTCTTATTGTCAAAGCTTGATTGAAAGCTGAGGTTAGAAGCTGATTGGCTAGCATGCACAGCTGCATCGGATTTTGCACTCTCCAGCTTTAGTAAATCAACCCCATAGTGTTTTCAGTCTGCTAAGACCATTAATGTTTTGCAGGGTTTTGAATTTGACACACTGCCTGTCCTGCTTCTCTCCTCTTTTTACAGCATTTTTTGCTGTAAACTAACGGGTGCTCTTTAACTTCCCCAAACTCCTCAATTTTCCTGCTCTCTTGTCATTATTATGCTGCTATGATTTGTGTTTTGTAACAGTTGTTCCTTCACTGGTCTTGCTCTGTGGGATAATGCAGCAGCAGCAAACATAAGCCATTGGAGTTTTTGTGGGGAAAAACAAATGAATAGTCACAAAGCGGAATTAAAATAGAAGTAACAGTGGGGACTATTGGATGTGTATGGAAAGGAATGACACTTACTACTGACCCAAGAGAGCCATAAATAGTTCACCTGGAGGGAGGAGGGGGTCTGTTTCCGGCTTTAATTGAGCCTTTTAGACACTGCTACAATTTTAATGTGTGGTGAGTAGGATTTAGAGGAAGAGTCTGGCATTCTAATGGGAGGGTTGGTGGAGGGGGAGCACTCATTGCTAATCTTACTCGCTCGGCAAGCCAGGGAGGTGTGTGGAAAGTTTAAAAGGATGCTGTCCGATCCAAGCACATTATATGTGACCACAGGCGTCAAGGGGAAAGAGCGAGGATAGGAGATGAAGAGAAATTACGTATCCTCTCCTCCTCATTTATTCTGTGTTTCTTCTTTTCTCATTACCCTTAATGTCTGTTTTTATCCTCCTCCTCGCTCTTGTTGGCTTCTGTCTGCTCTGCCACCAACACTTTTCTTCCTCTGATGCTTATTTTCACCCTGAGTGTCTCATCCCAGTGACAACCCCACATATAAACTATCACCGTCATTCCTGGCTTTCTTATATCAAGCTCTTTGTGACAAACTTTTTTTCTGCAGGCTCCCACACAACAGATTTCCCAGATTAGAGTTAGGAGGAAATAAAAGTGAATGAGACATATTACGTACGTGGTACCTTGAGAGTTACAATTCGGAAGCCTGGCGGTCAGGATTCCTTATTGCACAGCCTATTTACCAACACTGACGTCAGCACCCTTATAGATCAATCTTTGTGGGTACATTATTGTATCACCGCATCATGAATCACTGATGTTTTGCGAGCCTTCGTCAAATAGCTGAAACTGGTTACATTAAAAGATATGTGTAGACTATAACAAACTTCTATCAGTTTATGAATGTAGGAAACTGTGTTCAGCCGAGGTGCAGCAAGATTCCGGGAAACAAATGAGAAAATCCATGCATGTTCTTGGAATTGGTCATTTCATTGTGGATTGGACACAAGGGAGAAACCATGCTCACTTTACGAAGCTGCTGTGGGGCTAAACCATGAAAGCTGGAAAGAAAGTGAAGTTGGAAGAATTGCCACAGCAAACCGGATAGCCAAGTTACAAGAACAGTTCATCTTCTCATACTAATTTGAAGGTGGTGGGACAATTTGCAATCTGGTCATCTAAAGGTCCAGATAGATTCCCTAAATGTTAAAGCTGACCATAGATGGGCAGAAATTCGAACAAAAATTCCTAGGAAAAGGACGTTCTAAGAAATGTTTGTTTTTGTAATCATTAGTGGGTCAAAATGATGTTCGTTTTTGACCGCAGTTACAAGAAAATTTGAAGGAGAAAATTTGATCTTTTTTCCTATAACATACAAATTTCTAACAGTCAAAATCATGGTCAATTCTCTAGCTATGCTGGGAGCTCGGCCTCTGCTAAAGCATAAAGAAGGAACATTGCTGCAAGCAATTATATCTGCCCATGTCCAGTCCAACTCAACTTCCAAGCAATAAATACAGTATATATATTCAGTGTATCTGAAGAAATTGTCTGTCTGGAAAACGGACCTGTGAGACCAATAGCTTGCTTGGAGATGCGGTGGTGAATGGTGGATTCTGAGGTCCTGGGAGGGGAGAAGTTTTCCATTTGCCCTACCTGTTACATATTAAACAAATGTGTTTTGACCGCTCTTATCCAGGGGGTCATACGTTCCCGATGTGCATATGGCAGTGGTTCTCAACTCCTGTCCTCAGGACCCACTGACAGGCCAGATTTTAAGTATTACCTTGGGGAGATGCAGACTAGAATACTGCAATCACTGAGCAGCAAATGATATCACCTGTGATGTATTTCAGTTATCCTGCAAACCTGGCCTGTTAGTGGGTCCCGAGGACCGGATTTGAGAACCACTGGCATATGGTGTTGTGTGACACATTAACCCTTCCACTTCATGCACGGAGGCTGGGATCTTTTCTTCTGTCATTCTTTCATCTATGGACTTATGAATATTAATATTATTTAGCGCTGCACTTCATGTTTTTGGATGTTTATGTGTTCCGGTGTAGGACATTGTGCTTAGCAGCTGAAATCACGGTCAACATTTATTGCGTCTTCTGATTTTAAGTGCGCAGATTTTTTGAAAATTTCTAACAGTGTATTTGGTTTTCATTCATTAAAATCAATTCATTATAAGATTAAATGCTAAAGGCAAACAAAATCTTTCGAACAGTCGAATGTTCTGAGGATTTTCGTACAAATTTTCCTAAGACTTTTTGTAAGAATTTTCACTTGAAATTCTATCCATCTATGGCCAGCTTAAGAGTACCTGGAGGAGGAAGCAATCAGCCAGGGACCTTTCACTTCCCGTAGACCATACTACACTCTGCAATTCCATGCCTCGTACACAACCAGAGTACAACTTGACTGTATCCTAAAGAACAGGCACAGAAAATTTCACTTTCAGTTATAAAAATATTGCTCTTTTATTAATTCCAAATCTAGCTATATGTTCCACTGAATACAAATGAGCAGTCTAATGTACCAATCAGTCCTTCAGCAGTATTAAACCCAAAAGTCAACATTTATTATATTGAGACTTCCAAAGTCTCTCTAGCACCCTGGACTCACTAGCCACCTCAGTTTTCTCTGTCTCCTAGACCTGTGTATCTGTCCAGACTTTCCTACTCTAGTGACAAGGAATCCCCTCCCACAAGGAAATGCAGTCTCCAGCAGAAACCCCCAGCTCTCCTGACTGGGCTGTGTCTCCAAATGGCAGCAGCTGCCCTGAGCTATTCTCACAGTACAAACAAATGGCCTCTGCCTCCACTTATAACTGGCCTTTATAACAAGGAGCACATTTAAAACAAAAGCAAAGAAAATTCCCAGCTCAAATTACCAGCCAGCCTGCAACCAACCAAAGTATCCTGTCTGGTTGCAGGCTGACTGGTTAGTTGAGCTGGGAATTTTCTTTGGTTTTGCTTATTGACCTATTCTCAGACTTGGTTTTTATTGACCCTGCACACCTGTGTACTTACACAGGCTACAGGTTTCCCGCAAAACCCAAACACAAGATTGAAGGCTCCATCCCACCCAAGACACTTTGGAACCTTCAAGCTCCAGGCCCTGATCCGGGATTACAAAACCCGGGGAAAGCTCAAAACACAGCTTTCTCTGCTCACAAACAATGGTCTGGAACTTTGCATTAAACCTTAATCGGAATCCTGTGTCATTTCTGCCTTCATTTTCTAAATTCATACAGTGACAGGGCCTTGCGCTGTCATAGAGGCTAGAGTTCTCCTTTGCATGATTGTGTTTAAGTTCTAGTAAAAAATGAATGAGATGTTCTGACCGCTGAGGGTAACAGATATTTCCCCCTATAATAATTTGTTGTCAGGCCTAACATCTTTCTCTTTGAATCTTTTCTATTTCACACGTAATGGTCAGTGCTTGCTGTTCTTGGCAACGTCTTGAAGGTGAACCCACTAATGTAAGATTTTTTGCTACAGACAGTTTTTCTATTTTTAAGTCTGTTTTGATTTAATCGGTAAAACCAGAACAGAAATTGGCTCTCAATGAAGTTAAAACGCAGGGAGGTGGAAAGAAAGGTTTGTGTGCATATGTAAATATATTCATGAATTCATTCCTGGGAGCTCTTCAAAAATTACAACTCTCGCTTTCCTCAACAATTCTCAACAGAAAAACACACACATACCCATTTTTACTAAACAGCACAGTTTTATAGTCTGGATAATATGTTTTTATCTAGTACCATACAGGAAAGGGGGGCTACAGGAGGCATAGGCCAGGACTTGAGGGAGCAGTACACTGCCCTGGTGTGATGTTGTTTTTTATGTCCTTTTTTTACTAGTCATTTGGGCACTTAAGGGCCTGCATAGGAAGCATCACAGCAAGAGTCATTTTAGGGGTGCATGATTGATATTTGAGGAGATGAAATGGTGACCAAAACCCTGTGTTATGAACCAGCCCTGTCTGATAGTTTTGGCTAAAGTAGAAATTAGTCACAACTTCTGTCATCTTCATGTTCTTTTGTTTTGCTAGAGAGATTTTTTTCTCACTTCCTGACTTAGAGACCTGATAGGAAATTTCCCTAAAGTGAGAGAAAATCCCCTCTTAAAGCGGAGTTCCACCCAAAAATGGAAATTCCGCTTCAAGGGTAGGTGACCACCTGACATGCCACAATTGGCATGTCATTTTTTGGGGGGAGACCGGGGATCCTGTTTTCACAGGGCCCCAGGTCCACTTCCTCTTCTGGTGCCGCGGAACCGGAAGTAAGTTCACCCCCTCGGCGATCTTCTGGGACATGTCACAGGTCCCAGAAGATACACTGGCCATTCACGGAGCGCAGTGCGACTCACGCATGCGCAGTGCATGCCCGGCTTTGGCTTCAAAGGTGCCCACACCTGTGATGTCGGTTCTGTAGAGGAGGAGCGGGAGAAGAGCGATGCTGCAGGCGACTACATCGCTGGAGCCTGGGACAGATGAGAGTCCAATTATTAAAAGTCAGCAGCTACACTTTTAATATGGTTGAAATCCGCTTTGAATGTCACCAGAATAGGTGAATTGGAAAATTTCTCTCCTGAGTGGAAAACAACCAGAATGTTTTGAATTACTTATCACTTTTTTCCACATAGACAGTGGTCTGCAGGACAAATCGAGTGAATCTCCTCATTAGTGACAGAAACAATAATAAAAATCTGACAGATGGTTTGACCATTAACCGCTCTATCCAAGCTTAAAATAAAAGTTTGATACTAAAGGCTAGATTTAAAAAAAAACAAACAAACATGCCATACTTGTCATAGTGGCCCCGAACTTCCTCTTCTAGGGTCCCCCAGCATCGCTCCTGGCTCCTCCTCTTCTCCAGTGACCCGTCAGGGAAAGCGTATTCCCTCGGGTCACTCGTGCGGGCGCGCTCCCGAGTCCTGCTTCTGCATCCCTTGACAAAGACAGCAGGACTCGGCCCCACCCCTCGGCTTCCTCATCACTGGACTTGATTGACTACAGCGAGAGCCAATGGCTCCCCTGCTATCAATCAATCAATCCAATGAGGACCCGGAGCTCGTGGCTTGAGCTGCTAGATTCGCCTCCAGCGCGGGAACGAGCAGGCTCAGGTAAGTAAACGGGGGGTCTGGGGGGCTGCTGCAAAAGAAAAGTTTTTTTCACCTTAATTCATAGAGGGAGGACAACTTCCTCACCTTCTCTCACTCAGTAGTTCAGAGAAGCCACTCCTGATAAGGCAGAATTAGCTGGGAAAGTGTTCTGCAGCCAGATTAAAGGTCCTCCACTGTCAAAACCAACGTGTGGGCAGGCAGACAAGAGCCTAATACCACAGAGCTTTCTCCACAAGACCCAGTTACTGTGGGTTGCACCTCCTTGATTGCTACCAGAATACTCTAGTTCCATTAAGTGTTCTCAGGCCTTGGATCCTTCCAGATGTTTGCCTGTGTTACCAGAGCTACCCTGGACATCACTGTGAGTAATGGCGTTTATGCATTCCCTGCATTTAGGTAAAAAATTATTTACAGTTTGCTGTCTTCTCCCACCTCCCTGAGTTTGCACTCAATCCAGCGCTATGCACAACTGAATCTCTTCTCTCCTCACCGTGGACTTAGACAGCAGCATTGGCTCATGTTGCTGTCAATTGAATCCTCTGGGGGGGGGGGGGGGGGGGGGGGAGCCATGCTGTCTGTGTGTGCTTGGAGCACGGTTCCATAGACACACACAGCTTGGGAGCGAGCACATACAAGTGCCCCCACAGCAAGCAGCTTACAATGGGGGCACATGGAGAAGAGGGGGAGCCAAGATCCCCTGTTGAGAACCCCAGAAGAGGGGGTTCAGGGTTGCACAGAGCAGGTGGGTATATTGTGTTTATTATTTTATTTTTAAAAAATTGCCTTTAGTAAGACTTTAAAGGCATCTAGCTGTTTGTGTATTGAACTGATTTTGTATTATTCTGCGGTGTATGCATGCATGCTCTTTGCCACCCTAAACCTGTTTTGCATTATAGATTCTAACTTTGCACCTGTATAGTAAATGGCAAGTTACAGTTTCTCCCTCACCAAGAGCACTAAAAACACATCCCTATTCAGGTATGTATTCACACCAAACCGGAGAATTTCGGGTTCCAAGTAGATAGTCACAAAAATCACGAGAACCACTCCCTCTTTGACATTGAACGGTAAATGATATGTCCACGTTTCAATCTTAGATATTACGTTTTGTCCAAATCCCACCGTTTCTCGTACGTACGTATGTGGCGTCTTATTATGTTTTAGTCAAGTTATGTGTTTGTCGATCTACGGAAATTTCAGAATGATTTCCGTTAAAAAATTTTTATTTTATTATTTGTGTTATATGGGTGGACGAGACACGTTGGGACTTGGGGGAGAAGACCCCAAGAGTTGTCCCCTAGAACCGAGGGGGAGAAGAGGTACACGGGGGTAACATTCGACGAACGAC